>JAQQSW010015238.1:0-11932 GCA_028646575.1 Pseudocheirus occidentalis | reverse complement strand
TTAATCAAGCCCTGGTTTGTAGCTGATTTCTGAAGTGTTACATTGAAATTTTAACATTTGGCTGTTAGAGGTAGCATGAGCTGGCTCCAGCACATTCCTACCTGGGAGGCAAGGGAAAGAAGTCAATGAGAACATGAACTTGAACAATGATTCAATAGAACTTCTTTTGAGGAAAACTCATAAAGGTTGATCAGATTATAAAGTATCTGAGAAAAAGAAAGTAGTGAGAATTTACAGGTTAAGAGTCAGAAGTTCCCTGGTAGGTTATGTAATCTAACTCTTTTATACATAACAGAGCTGCCACCCAGAGAATTTAAGATACTCTCCTAAATTCACACAGCCAGTTTGCAACAGAGCTAGCATTTAACCTGAGACTTCTTAAGGCAAAATAAGGACTCTTTTCAATATTCCTTGAAACCTCTTAAAAATCAAACAGAGACCCAGGCTTTTTTTCATTTAGTGCCTACATGTTGAGAGACACAGTTTGCTCTACAGAACTTTTAAATTCACATAACAATTCATTGTGCTAAACTACATATTCTTTTTTAATTAATTTAAGAGGAAGAATGTGGTTCTATGCACAGGTGTAAAATAAGGTGGTTTTAATTATTTGCATATCACTTACTAACAGAGTATCTTTAGGCTGTATCTTTTAATGTTCTCTCGATTCAGTATCTTAGTCTAACAAACAACCTGATTCTCCCTTTTCAGCAAATAGGTGGTAGAGATTAATTTGATAAACATGTACAGATATTTTAAAAACATTGATTGTAGAAAGTCTCTAAAACTCCTTGACCATAGATAATCTGGAACATGGCTAAGGTTTGTAAGGTGGCTTAGGAAACTCAGCAGTTTTTTTTGTTAGTCTTTTTAATTTGATGATAAAATTCCTGGCTACTATAGAAAGTTAAGATATCATTATTAATACATGCAAAATCCTGTAACAAAAAGAAACAAGCTAACTTGTAGGTTATCTCCTGAGCTAATGATGTTTTCTTCATATCTATGTTAATGTAAGTAACAGCCAATTAAACAGTGTTTTTCCTACACCTGATCTGTAATACATGCAGTGCTTTGTGCAAACACAGCATGATAGGGCATCTACTATCAAGTTAATAGAGATCATTTAGCAGGCAGCAGCAAAGAGATGTTTTTTATTTGTTATCAATGCAAATTGGAGCACATCAGATGTAAAATTCATAATTTAAAACTTTGAGAGTAATTTTTGATATGCATCCATCAAACATTTAATTGTCAACTTAATATTTCATTTCCATAAGAATGAATTATTAATATGAGATAAAATATCAAATTGCAGGCACCAGCAAAAAAAGTTCCTTTACATTAGTCAAAGGTCTATTAGTGTTTAGCTTTCAATGATGAATATTATATGTAATTAAAAATAATACGCAGTCATAATATTTAACATGGGCTATGACATTTGTTGAGGCTCTGGAAAGTATTTACATTTAAGGTAGTTAGGAAATCTTTAGCATCCTACTGCTACTTAATTCACATTTCTTATTTCCTGTTTTTTTTTTAACAAAAGAGAGTTTTCTGTCTTAAGTATTTGACAGTAGAGCATTTTGATGGAAGAAAGGACAAGGACTGTAAGTGAAAAGTTAGATTTGAGGTAGCATTCTGTGTATGTACTGATGTCAAAAGAAGAGCAGGTGAAGTCGATGATGCAGAATATATGCCAACAGCTGCAGAAGCTGAGCTTTGGAGTGTAAACAAGATTTGGCCTTAAATAGATCTAGTTAATTTGTGATCAGGTTTCTGGCACTCTGCCCATTGTTTTGAAAAATGGGTAGGTATATCTTAGTGGACTGACTATAATTCCCTTACTACCTTCCCTATACTGTTCTCCCCTTGCTACCCCCTGCCCCAACCCATGTACTGGTTTTAAAGGAAGTTCTGGCTCTCAAATATAGGGACTACAAGAAATCACCACACATAAGCACAATCCTATAGTCAGGACAGAAGATATACTAAAGAACGTCATAACTTTAATTTAGATTCACATTTTTCTTGACATTTCTTTGATTTAGAGAAATACCACTGACATTGTACAGATCCAGATATATAATGGAGGATTATATTTGGTACTGTGAGAAGAACACTGAAGAAGGCATCATGGGACCTTTGTTCTATGTCAAATTCCATCCCTTACCAGGATTGTGAATTGAGCACATCTCATGATTCTTTTCTGAGCTTCAATTTCCTTATCTGTCAAATGAAGGGGCTGTAATAAATTATGCCTGTAAGGGGCAGTTTATATCTAAGATCCTAAGATAGTTAAAAGCAATTCCAGTAAGTATGGATTTTTTTCCAAATGGAAAAAAGCAATACAGTTCAAATTTCCATACATTCCATGCTCCATATTCTTTGAGAAACTAGTCAATGAAAACCAGAACTTTGGGCCTTTTCTCCTGACAAGATACATACCCCCTCAGTGACCCAGTTCTCCTTTGCCACCTTTTTCTTCTCTTTCCTTTTGGCATTATTAGCCTTTCTTATCCCTTTCTTTTCCTTCTTTCTATTTAACTATTAATTAGTGAGTAATGTGAAATTATAAGCCTTATTTTTCTTACTCGCATTCCAGGGCAATTTTATAGACTATCCTGACCACTTTTGATGATGGGCTTTCCCCTATCAGTACTAACCCACCACCTCTCATATTCTTTTTATCTTTCTCCCTCTGCATACCAAGTCACTAATCTTACACACTTCATTAGTGAGCATGCTAAAGTTATTAAAATATTCCCTATGATATCTATTTAACATTCTTAAATATGATATCAAAAAGATTGTTAAAGTATAAATTTCATTTTTGTGCTAAATGTGCTGACCTCCCTCAGTCAGAACACATCTGTATATCGTATTCTGCTTTCAAGGTCATATTTTTCAAATGTCATTGACAAGCCAGAATATAATCTGGGGAGGATGACCAGAACTAGGAGAGGATTAGAAGTCACACAATTTGAGGAGAAATTGAAGGAAACGAAATTGTTCATATCTGGACAAAAGATTCTAGGGCTATGCTATAAAGGGCTCCTGGTATTTGAAGGCCTATCATGCAAACAGAGATTTATACTTCTTCACCTTGATCTCAGAAGAAACCCTAAATGAACTCTGTAGAAAACAGATATTTGTTACCTTAATGCATTTGTTAATGCATAGTAGAGAACCAAGCAAGACTTACTATACCTCCTACTTGCTCCCTTTCTAAAGTTTCATGTGAAAAGAGTTGCATCAGTATGTGGTGTATTTCCCCTAACCAGATTCTTCAAAAGTTGAGGGTCAGTTATCATTCATTATATAGAGAGCTCTCATATACAGACTTGCTGAGATTGATCATCACAGGTTCAGCCAAAATAATAGAATTCATGGGTTAGGAAGGACCTGAGATGATCAATCTCAGCAAGTCACTTTGAGGAAACATTCTTTTTCATTGGGCTTGCTATAATAATTATAAATGATGACTAAAAACCAGTCTGGTATGTGACTGAATTCATTAACTATAAATTAAGCACCTGTTATGTGCAAGCTATCAAGCTAGGTGTTAGAGGTGGAAAAGGTTTCCACTGCCCCAGAAATACTGCCAGAATAAGCAGAGTTTGGAAATAAATGATGAATTTCTGAAGGCCTTGAATCAATGGACAACTAACAGAACTTCATGAGGTGTTTGGGAAGTTATTAGACCTTTTTATTTGATGGAAGTTGAACTTAAATGGGAGAACTTATAGTTTTCCTCAGGTCATGCTATGAAGGGTTAATAAATCAATAAGCATTTAGTAAGTACTTACATTGTACTCTGTGCCAGGCACTGTGCTAATCACTAGGTGTGTAAAGAACAAGTAAAATAATTCTTGGCCATTTACATCAAGGAGCTTATGCTCTTATGTAGGAGTCTATATGCATACATACATATACACGCACACATATATATTAATATGTACAAAATGTGGACATGATAGGAAAAAAGATAACCTTGGAGAAAAAGGAGCTAAAAGCTGAGAGGAACAAGAAATATTAAAGAGTATTTGAGCTGACTCTTGAAGGAAATCCAAGATTCTAAGAGGCAAAGGTAAGGAAGAAGATATTCTAGTTATGTGGGACAACTAGTGCAAAGGAACAGAGAGATAGGAGAATGAATATTATGTGAAGAACAGCATATAGGCCCATAATGGTTAAACCAGTGTCAGGTGGAGTTTAATATGTAAGAAGCCTGAAAAGATAATATGACCTAAGTTATAAGAAGTTTAGCCAAAGAGATAAGTGAAACCTGTAACTGTAAAGATTTTTGTTTCTTTTTTAATCAGAGAAGAAATCTTTGAAAGTCAATGCTAGGATGGCCATGATATGCATGGATCCTTTAATGGCTTGGAATGTCTTATGTCAATACAAATGCTATATTGAAATAAAGAAAATTGTTCAAGAAAGAATATTTTTGAAGTTTAAAACTTTCTGTTTTTAATGGAAAGACATATTTAAGATATTGGAACCTAAAAATACTATATAAATATTTAAACCCAAATGATCATCAGGATGTAAATGCTTACCTATGGGTAAAGGGAGAAGGTATGCAAACTGATGTATAAAATGAACAAAACACTGAAAAGTTTATAGCATGTACACAAGTAGACTTATACAACTCAAGGGACAAAGTAAATGCAGAATCAGCTTCAAATGTTAAAGATGCTTGCTTTATAGAATTTGTTCTCTAATTACCAACCTATCCTATGGGACTGGTAAATGTCATCACAGAGAACATCATTTTATGATACGTAATAAAACTGATCTTTAGAGACAAAAGGAAATGTCTTTGTTGCAACCAAGATCATATGTCCTGTTTTCATTTATTTATCCATATACTTTCACGCAAACTTATTGATCAGTTCATTCTAAGATGAAGTCATAACATCAGTCACTTATTCTTTCTAAGCACTGGGGCTACGAGAAAGGAAATCTGAACTTCAATTCTTGGTCTACTACTTATTGGTTATTTAACATTGGGTAAGTCATATTCCACTCTTTGCCATTCTTTTTATCTGTAAGACAGGAATTATTGTACTTTCTCTAAAAAACAACAAAAATTTGTTTTCGAGACAAACTAATGCATATGAAAGTATCAGAGAGTCAAAAAAGAAATTTAAAAACATTACTTATAATTACTCTTTATTTTATTGTCTTCTCAAATTTGAAATGATGTTACATAGTGTAGCCTTGGGGAAAGTTGTTATCCTGCTATTATTCTTTTATATTGAATGTTTTGTGTAGCATTGGACAGATGAATAAAAATGACCTTTTTGTAATTGAATGAGTTGTGATATAATCTCAGCTTCTCTAGGATCACTGAAAGTACCTTTGGGATAACTCCAGCAACAGACAGAATCCCAGAGATTTAATACTTACATTGACAATCATATGCATTTGTGTGAGATATTATATGCATAATCATCCTGTTCCACAGTATTTGATTTCTTATTTTTTATGTTAAATTTTAAAAAGAATTTTGAATTTTGTAACTTCCACCTTTCAGAAGAATTGTGTTCCTTATACCCTGGAGAATATGAGCATTTGGTATGATAACATCATGACCATCATTGTCTTCACCATTGCTAATACTGTTATTACCATCATTGCTTTTGTTTTGCCAGAATGAGGTAACCGATTTTGGACTTACTTTTCTTCATATAAAATTCACTTGCTCCACAACCACACAACCAGTGACCCACACATTTCTTACTTATTTTTTCTTTTCTACTAAAAACTTAAAAATGATTAAGAATAATTTCAAAATACAAAGAAGAATCAGAAAGGGGATTGCATAAGAAAATGTGAACTTTTGTCACTTAATTAATATGCAACATATTAACAAAATAAAATGTTCAATTTGTTTGTATACTTTTCTGAAATTTTTGTTTTCTTTGGTATACTTTTTAAAAGTTTATCCTTGTCTTAAAGGCTATAAAATTCTGCATCCCCTTTGACCCAGCAATACAACTTCTGTGTCTGTATTCCAAAGAAATCATAAAAATTGGAAAAAGACCTACATGTACAAAAATATTTATAGTAGCCCTTTTTGTGGTGGACAAGAATTAGAAATCGAGGCAATGCCCATCAATGGAAGAATGGCTGACCACTTCATGGCATATGAATGTAATGGAATACTACTATTCCATAAGAAACGATAAGCAGACAAACTTCAGAAAAACCTGGAAAGATTACATGAACTGATTCTAAATGAAGTGAGCAGAACCAGGAGAGCATTGTACACAATAATAGCAACATTATACAATGACAAACTTCAATAGACTTATCTCTTTTCAGCAATGCAAGGATCTAAGCCAACTCCACAAGACTCATGATGGAAAATGCTCTCCACATCCAGGAAAAGAATTACGGAATCTGAATGCAGATTGAAGTTTATTGTAGGCTCTTTTTTGTTTGTTTCTTCTTTCTCCTTGTTCCTACCATTGGCTCTAATTTTTCTTTATAACATGACTTGTATGAAAATATGTTTACTATGAATGTGTATATAGAGCCTATATCAGATTGCGCACCAACCTGGGGTGGGGGAAGGGAATGGAGGGGGAGAAAATCTGGTGCAAGTGAATATTGAAAACTAAAACTAAATAAACCTAAAAATAAATAAATTATTTTTTTAATTAGTCATGCTTTCTTGAATATCTGTAACTCCCCACTAGGCCAGTACCTTGCTTTCCAAATAGAAGTCCATAATTTTATCAAATATTATATATCTTAAAGATATTAAACCAGCAATAATTAATAATTTGTTTTACTGAGCTTTTTGATTGGCAAGGGAATAATAATGCAATTTCTATCTATGTGGATGTCTTGTAGCCATCTAGAACTAACCATGTCCCAAAGACAATGTTTTATTTTCCCCTTAAAGCCATCCATACTTCTAATTTTCTTTTTGCTGTGGAGGTTCTACCATCCTTTCTGTCACCAATATTCACAACCTTGGGAACTGGATGCTTTGGTAGATGATTTACCTGTCACTGGAGATTCTTAAATAGCCAGGATGCCAATTTGTCAGAGATGTTGTAGAAAAGACACTTATTTACCTAGAGGTTGCTTTAATCTAGGTGGATTTTGGTGTCTGTTAAAACTCTGGATCATCGAATTCTTTGAGTGTGCTTTTTTTCCTTTTTTTTTTAAAGGTTGACAGAGATGAGATGATTCAATGGAGAGATTAAAGCGATTAGTTTAGGTGGAATACTTAAAGAGGTAAAAAAATAAGACTCCCTTTTCAGTATCCCTGTAACACTGAGTGAGTGACAAAGCTGTACGAAATTTCCAAATATTATGACAGTAACATTTTAAAATTATACAATTTTAAGTTGAGAAAAAGTATGGTGTGTTTTCATGTCTTTTCTCGAGAGTAAGATAAACAAGTGTGTACTTGTCTTTAATCTTACATTCATTAAGTTAGATAGAAAGTAAAATGTATTTTTCAAAAAGTTTCGGTGTCAAACTATAGCATTTTAAAAATTCATCTTAACTAGGAGCTTTAAGAACCATGTCAGTCTATTCTTCGTTTCTTCATCCAACAAGTGTTTATTATAGAGTATGGGGGGTATATACATACATGTATATTACATATATACATACATATTATACATACTTATGCATGTATAGGTGTGTGTATGAATTGTCACCCTAATAATATCTCTGTTATGAAAGGATAGTATATGATACCTCAAAAATGGTAGTTCAATTTTAAGCTAATAAAGTTTAGACTTGCACTAAAACTTTTGAAATATTCTATATAAGTATTAAATTTACATATAGGTATGAGGGGGAGGAGGAAGGAAGCAGAAGCAAAAGAACTGAGTTTTCTTCACTATTGCCCATTGAAAACAAAGGATGAAGAAGCAAAACAATTTGGAAATTGAATAGCTTTCTAATAAAGTAGTATCTGAAAATGGGATATAGTTTCCTAGATCATGATTTATGACAAATATAAGGCTGACAGATATCTGATCAGAGACTGAGTATACCTAAAAACGTCTGGTTAGTATTTATGTTTTATATCTCTAACAATTTGAATCAAGAGAGCTTCTCTAGGCTTTTTTTCACATCTCACCAAAAGTCCTACCTTCCTTGTTTCATTCCATAAATTTAAAAAAAAAAAACTTTTGCTATTTTTTAAATCTTTGTGCCTTCCCTCTGAGAGCATCTTTGATTTATCTCGAATAGATTTTGATGTTGTTTGCCAGTTTTCTCCTCCATTAACCTATGATCTCATTGATAATTAGGACTGTTTTACATCTTTCCCCTATACTTAGCATGGGCAGCTAGGTGCACAGTGAACAGAGCACTGGGCCTGGAGTCAGGAAACCTCCTCTTCATGAATTCAAATTTGGCTTCAAATACTTACTAGCTGTGTGACTCTGGGTAAATCATTTAATCCTGTTTCCAGATAATGAGACCTTTGGATGGTAGAATGTAAAAGATAGCATGATAATTAATTCAATTTTTATTTTCAATATTCCAGTATTCCAGTACTTAGCACACAGTGCTAGCTCATTGTATGTACTTAATAAATGCTTGTTGACTTGACTTGTACCAGCTATTCTTACTGTGCTACCTTAGTAAGTACTTTTTTTTTCTGAATAAACTAACTTAGGCTGAATGACTAATTCTCAAGGGATAATTTTGAAGGAACCACAATGCCGGGGACTAAAACCAATGGCAAAAGAGAATTATCCTGGACTCCTGGGGGTTATTTCTATAATCTGGGTAGATGAGACAAAATCTTGGGACCAGACTCATCAATGGAAATGGGAATTAAGGAAAGGAGAACCCAGACTGTACATGAGGGCTACACAGGGTTATCATTTTCATGTCCCAACTAAGTTTTGAATTTCAAAGTATGTTGTAAATTACATGTCATTTCACTTTTACTTTGAATGAATCTTCTTCAAACAATAGAAAAAAGGGTTGTTTACTCCACAATTCATAATACAAGGAATAGCACTGACATCTGTCTTAAAATTCAGTATTCTGTTCATAGCTATTTCAAAACTTTGACACAAGTAGAGAGTATTTGCAGGGACCCAAAATTATACAACGAAATCTCATATTCAGAAAAATATGCAGTGGGATTCAAAAATTTTCTTTTAAGAGTTAAAAAAAAGATTCAGATAATGATGTCATAAATTATGAGTGATACACATTAAAGCAAAAATGACATTTGAGTTCAGATCCCTTTACTAAATTATAATCCTGAGTCCATCTCTGAAAGTAATTTCATAATGTGTTTAAATAAAATTTATCTCATTACAATTAGTTATGACATTAAATTAATATAATTTAATTACTTATGGTTATGTGGGTATGAATATAATTTCCAGAATAACTTGTTCCAATATAAGAACTGAGTTATTTTGCATCTCATTAGTTGTCTATCAACAATGCTTCCATCATTTAACGCTATCAACATATTCTGCCATATCAGGGAGACTTAGCAAATGGACCACCAAAATTTAAACAAAAAGGTAACTTTCTTGAATTAAATCGGGCATATTTGTCCACCAATAAAAATGGTATATTTTAAAAATTATACTAATTCCTCTAAAATGTGAAGTGGCTGATTTTGGTTTAAATGATTTGAAATTACATAAACTAACATCATGTTTCCAAAGATAATGAGAACTTTGGATGGTAGAATGTAAAAGATAGCATGATTATTAATTCAATATTTATTTTCAATTTTTATTCTCTTTTCCTAATTACATATTTGGAAATGAATATGCTTCTCTCAAATAAGTTTTAAAAAATACCATCTCTTTGCCACAAAAATCCTACTCCAATAATTTATTCTAGTGTGGTGGTGATATTGGAGTTCTCAAAGCTCATTCTACTGGAATATAAGTTCTGATGGGCCCTACTGATAGGCCCTACCAAGTTTGAAAACTTTTGAGTCTGGGCCCAGGACCAGGTCATGTCTGATCTATTAGCTCTACTGTTCTTGACACTATACCTTTCTTCATGATATTTGATCATATGAACTTTTTTGATTTCCATGTTGGACTATTTAACACATAGAGTTTATGGTACACTAATATCTCCAAGTGGTTTTCAGATAAGCTATTATCTACCCAGTTTCTCCTATATTACTGCTATGAGGTTGTTTTAAAACCTAATATAAGACTTTATAGTTGTCCTCATTGTCTTTCATTTTATTAGATTCTTTCCAATAATCTACTTTTACAAGATATTTTTAGATTCTAATGAGCTCATCCAATAGTTTAGATTTGTCTCTCAGATTGTCAGCAACACATTTCATAAACATGTCATCTATGCTTTATCTAAATAATTAATAAATATGTTAAATAAAATAGTACCAAGTGCTGATCCTGGATTACTCTATTTCAGGCTTCCTTCCACACTTGCTTTGAATAATTAATGACTAGATCTTGAATTATAATATTTAATCAGCTCAAAATTCACTTAACCATGCTATTATATAGCCTCTGCATCTAATCTATAACCACAGCATGAAGGAATTTGGCACATGGTTTACTAAAATCTAGGCATATTTGCATCACTCTTTGTAGATTTCCTTCAGTATCCCTCTGATTTACTGAACTTGTCAAAAGAAAATGAGGTTACTATAGCATGACCTGTTATTTTTTTTAAATTGATTTTTTATTTACATTTAGTTTACAAGACTCAGTTCCACAATCCCTTGTGTTTCAAATTTTCTCCATTACATTCATATACCACAACTTGTTTAGCCATTCCCCAATTGATGGACATCCCCCTAATTTCCAGTTTTTTGCCACCACAAAGAGAGCTGCATTAAGTAATTTTGTACATATGGGTCTTCCTCTCACTTCTATGGTCTCTTTGGGATACAATCCCAGAACTGATATTACTAGTGGTATACAATTATTTATAGCCTGCATGACATGTTCTTTTTTTCTAATTTAATTAACTTTTGTTTATTTTTTGGTTTACATCTTTGATTTCCACAAGATTTTGAATTACAAATTTTCTCCCCTCTTTCCTCTACCCACCACCCCAAAATAGCGATCCCACCGTATACCCTCTCCCCTAATCTGCCCTCTCTTTTATCCTCCCCCATTGTCCCTCTGACTTTCTGGGACGGTAAGATGGATCTCCCTAACCCAGTGCCTGTATATCTTATTTCCCAGTTGCATGAAAATAATAATAATTATATTTTTATCATTTGATTTTAGAATTTTAATTCTAGATTCTTTTCATTCCTCCTTTGTCACCCACCCTCCACTGGAAAGATGGGTAATTTAATACAGGCTGTATATGTATAGTTTTCCACAATAAACATATTGTGTAACACTGACTATATTTCCTTCTTTTCTATTCCTCCCTCCCCTTGTTCTATTCTCTACTTTGTCCCTGTCCCTTAACAGAACTGTGTGCTTCTAACTACCCTCCCCTCCAACCAGCCATCCCCTCCATCATCCCTCCCCCATCCCCTTCCCCCCTACTCTCCTGTGGGGCAACATACCCAATTTAGAGTGTATGTTATTCCCTCCCTAAGCCAAATTCAGGTGAGAGTAAGGTTGACCCATTTCCTTTTGCCTTCCTGTTCTTTCCCTCCATTGTGACAGTTATCCCTTTCCTCTTTTATATGATATGATTAACCCTATTCTGTCTCTCCCTGTCTCTTCTCATTCTATTCCTCTCCCACCTCTTAATTACACCTTTTAAAATATCATCTCTTCATATTCAATTGATCCTGTGCCCTCTGTCTATGTACACATAAATACCTGTACTCACATATGTATACATAGAGATATATACTCTCCTATATAAACATACATGTATATAAATATACATATGTATATATGTTATACATGTGTGTATATATGTGTCTGCATGTATGTATATATGTGTATATATATATATA
>JAQQSW010015237.1:0-11932 GCA_028646575.1 Pseudocheirus occidentalis | reverse complement strand
AATAGCATTCTTCCAAGTCACAGGGAAATTCACACCTTTTCACCAATGGACAGAGTTCTATACTTAACACTAGGTTACTAGGATCTACTTAACATCTGATCAAACAAATTAATTACCATTACACACCCCTCCCACCTTATGCTACCTCTCTACCTCTGCCCCAGTAGATTTCTTTTCCTGCTGGTCTTTTCTTTGGCTTGGTGAGTTCCTCCCAAATCTCCATTTGTGAATGCACTCATGCCAACCATCATTATCTCTTCAAACCCATACTACTCTACTATGCCCAAGACTACCTTACACTTAAATGAGTACCTTCCTGTTCCTCTCCTTCCCACTTTTCAGCACTCTGTTATGTGTTCCTTTTTAGAAAGTAAACTTTTGGAGACAAAGACTGTTTTTTTCTTTTGCTTGTATGTGTATTCCCAGTATTTATCACAATTTCTGGTACAAAGTAAGTACTTAGCAAGTTTGGCTCTGTCTGTCTGTCTCTCTCAGGAATAACTTTATAAGTGCCCAGGCCTGCTGGACTGTTAATGTCCCGAGTCACCTACCTCAGTCCATGTGGACAGTCTCAGTCGCCTCTATGACCCCCGGTCGCCTCCACGATCCTTCAGGACCCTTCAGGATACTCCTGGATTAGACAGACAGATTAGTCAGACACCTTGGTGGAGTGGTATAGGTCTCTTTATTCTATCCTATTGTGTGCCCTATCCCCATGTGTGCCATGCTTCCTTGTGCGCCATGTCCCATGCTCTCCCGCGCTCCTCTGCCTTATATACACTGCCTGTCTTCCTTTCATCACATGCCTCAGTAACAGTATTCTTATCAGGGGAGCGCTCCTCTGCTTATTCGCCCATGCTCTATGCCACCTGTGACCTTTTATCCTCCAAGACCCCTCTACCTGTGGGACAGGGGACAGCAAGTGCTTGGTAAACAGGAAGTATAGTCATGGGGGTGGGGCAAATGCGCAGATGCCTCTTAGACCCGCCTCCAGTCTTCCTGTTTGTGCTGACACACTGACCAAGTTCAGACTTCTAGTCATTCAAGGCTTAAAGTGGCCCTTACAATAAGAAACAGTGAAAGGTAGTTGGAGGGGAAGGGAAATCTTGGAGAAATCAAGTCTTGAAATAGTGAAGTGTCACAGTGGGCCTGGAGTCAAAAACACTTGAGGTCAAATTCAGTCTCAGATATTTAGTTGCCTATATAATCCTGGACAAATCACCTAACTTCTGCCTCTGTTTTCCCCTCTGTAAAATGAGAATAATTATAGCACCTATCTCTCAAGGTTGTGAGGACAATATCAGACAATACAAAGTTCTTTTACAAACCTTAAAGCAGTATGTAAATGCTAGCTTTTGTTGATGTTGTTAATTTTATTGTTATCAGATGCAGATATGCCAGCTCTGATCACTCTAAGAACATTTGTAGAAGAAACTGAAGGGACAGCAAACATGTGTGAAAGAGGATGGATTTGTTGTTATTTGTTCTTTATTCTTTATTGGGTTGTTTTCATGAACAGTACTGTAACTATTTTTGATCTCTGTCACCTTAGTAACAAATATACTTTGTGGCAAAGTAGAAATCTGACCCCCAATCTTGACCAAATTCGCTCATGAGAAAAATGAGCTGGAGGTATTCAGAGACTGATTATCAAACTATTTAAAAAATGATTCTAAAAGAATATTATAAAAAAAACCCAAACCTATAGCTGGATTATTAACAAATACTAACTTAAATGTCACCCCTTTTATCTCTGTAAATATTTATGAGGATGATCTATATCAATGTGCATGCCATCCACATTGGAAAAACAAAGTGGATAAAAATACATGCTTATTAGATGATGACAATGGTGAAGTTTAATGGGCAGCTCATTGAATTAGTCTACATATAAGGGTGGTGTGTGTGTGTGTGTGTGTGTGTGTGTGTGTGTGTGTGTAGATAGATGATAGCTAGATATCATGAATGGACAGTACATGCTGAAGAGATCATGGGTACAATGGACAATCAAATTTGTAGGGCACTTAGCACAGTGCCTGGAACATAGTAAGTGCAATATAAACATTAGGTATTTGTTATTATTAGTCAAATTTCTGTGTTGTTGTGAACAAATGTGCAAGCATTGATTCAGCAATGTTTTTCTTAAAGTGACATTCAGAAGATCTGTATCTGTAAACTTTCAGTTCTAGAAACATCTAGGAAGTTTTAAAATATTTCAATGTCTAATATCTTTAGATACATAAAGATGTTTTAAATATGTATTCAAGATAATTTGCATAAACACAAATATCACTGAATGAAAATGTGTAAATGAGTTTCACCTGTTGTTCTGAGCAAGCAGTAATGATATTTCATATTTTCCTTTTAAAATTCTTTTGTGCATTCTAAAAGGGCAAATGTGGTTTAACCCACAAAGCAAATCGAAGCTTTCCTGATAAGTGGTTGCATAAATTAGAGTTAATGTCAATTTAATATTAATATTAAAAAGTTAATTGAAATTTAGTTCAAAGCTTATTTGTTTACATATGCTATGTAAATTGGTTTTAAAATGTTACACAGATTCCTTTGATATTTACATGATGTCAGCATCAAGCTTATATACATATAAATATACACATATATATGTGAATGAATCCTATGACAACTGTGAAATGTTTAAATGTAGACGGGGTGGGGGGGGAAGATTGTTGTTGTTGTTTTTTGTGATCACTAAATCCTTAAGATGTTTGTCTGGTTTTGACAGAAAATACTATCATATATTTTTCTACTCCGAAAATATTTGAACATTCCTCACCTCTGATTCACTCCCATTGCTCCAAATATCACCTTTATTCAGATGACTCTTACATATATATCTATAATGCTAACCTTTCTTTTAAAGCCCCAGAAATATCTCTAACTATCTATAGGATATCACCACCTGGATATCCTGCCATCACTTTCAATGCTACATTTCTAAAGTCAAACTCACTCTCTTTCTCTAAACCTGCTCTTCATTCTAAATTCACTATTTCTGTTACTGGAGTTACCCAGTCTCCTATTTTCAAAATCATGGAGTTATCTTTAACACTCTCCATCTCTCATATCCACTCAGATAATAGATATTGCTGATTCTACCTCCAAGACATCTCTATCATCTCTTCTCTCTTCTCTATAACCTTTGTCACTGCTAGGTTACAGGCCTTATTTATCATCTTGCTTGACTATTCTAATAATCTCTTAACAGGTTTTCCCACCTCTGCTCTTTATGTCCTCTTCCCAATCCATCATGCATATCACCACCAGAATAACTTTTACTACATGTGGATTTGAGAATGTCCCTCCTTTGCTCATTAAATTAGTGGTTCTGTGTGAACCTATAGACCTTATAAAACCTATAGAACCTATAAAATTTAGGTGTCTTGAGCTGACAATCAGGTCTCTGGCATAATGAGGCATACTCATGACCCATTATACTATCAGCAACTTGAGGATAGAGACTATTTTTTGCCTCTTTTTTTTTGCATTACCAGTGCTTGGCACTTTGCCTGGCACACAGTAAGTATTTAATAAATACTAGTTGACTTATCTATTTTTCCAGGCATATTTCCTATTAATTCTTCTCCAAGCAATAAATCTATCCTTAGAAGACAGCAAACCATATTACTCAGGGTCTCCTGAATGCATCCCACTTTTTCCTACTTTCACACATTTGCTAATACTGTTCCTTATACCCAGAATATTGTTCCTTCTTTAACATGTAACTATGAAGCCACCTCCTTTCAGGAACCCTTCCTTGATTCCATTGTTCTCTCAGTAGTTGCCCCAATCCCCAAACCCCAAGTAACACTTTTATTTTGAACCTTTATAAAGTACTTGTAATACTGTATTCTATAATATAGTGTGTTTTTATATTGTCTTTGTACTATTCTGTAAGCTATATGAATGTAGGGACTATATATTATCTAAATTTTGCATCTTTCATACTATTTATTTGTGCTCTCCACGTAGTAGATAGTTAATAGATATTGCTGAATAGAATTGAAATGACCTAGGATCAGGTGGATTCAAACCTTAATGACTAATGACAAGAATTGATTAATAGGTGGTTAACAGAGACTCTTAAAATGCTTTGAAGCAGCTGTTGGTATTTGGAAACAATGTTTATATGAATGCATGGCATAATACCTAAGTCTGTAATCTACTTCCACATTTCTCTGTACCTTCTTATCCTATGTCATTCTGGTCAATGTTCTTTTACATTATTGTAATTTATTTTAAATTCTATTTTTAACCAAATTCCAAATAAAATGTTGAATGAAGAAAAGAAGAAATATTAAATACATCCTTTTCAGATCAAAATGCAGTAAAATTATATTTTAATAAGGGACCATGGAAACATAGATTAAAAATTATTTTGGGACTAAATAATCTAAATCTTAAAGAATGAGTGGGTTAAAGAACAAGTCATATAAATAATTTAATAATTTTATTGAAGAGAATGATAATAATGAAACAACAAAAAACCTATGGGATGCAGAAAAAGCAATAAGCAGACAAAATTTATATTTATAAATGCTTACATCAAAAAAAAATAGAGGGCAGATCAGTGAATTAAGCATGCAATTTAAAAAAAACTAGGAAAAGAACAAATTAAACACCCTCAATTAAGCACCATATTAAGACTCCTAAAAATTAAAGGTGAGATTAATAAAGATAGAATGCAAGAAAACCATGAAATTAATAAATAAAACTAGAAACTGGTTTTATGTCAAAATTAAGAACATAGATAAGCCATTGGTTAAAAAAGAGAGAACACCAAATTACCAATATCAAAAATGAAAATGATGAACATATCACTAATGAAGATGAAATCAAAGCAATTATTTGGAGTATTCACTCAATTATATGTCAATGCACATAACAATTTAAGCCAAATAGAAGAATATTTACAAAAAATATAAATGGCTTGGAAGAAGAAGTAGGATATCAAAATAAACATATTTTAGAAAAAGAAATTCAGTAGGTCATAAATTAGCTTCCTAAGGGTGGGGGGAAGCAGCAAACCAGATGGATTTACAAGTAAATTCTACCACACCTTTAAAGACCAACTAATTCCAATAGTAAATAAATTATTTGTAATAATGGACAAAGGAATTCTACAAACTCCTTTTATAAAACAAATATGATGCTGATACCTAAGCCAGGAAAAGCAAAAACAAAGAAAATTATAGACCAATTTCACTAATATATATGGATGTAACAATTCTAAATAAAATATTAGCCAGGAGACTACAACAATATATCACAAAGATTATATATAGTAATCAAATGGAATTTACATTAGGAATGAAGGGATGGCTTATCTAAGGAAGCTTATTAACATAATTGATTATGCCAATAACAAAACATATGAATATATCAATAGATGCAGAAAAAACTTTTGTCAAAATATAATATTCATTCTTATTAAAAACACTTGAAAGCATGGGTATAAATGGGTTTTCCTCCCTTAAAATGATAGGAAACATCTACCTAAAACCATCAACAAATATTATTGGTAACAGGAGTAATCTAACAGCTTTCCCAAATAGATCAGGAGTAAAAGAAAGCTGCCTTTTATTACCAATATTATTCAGTATTATATTAGAAATGCTAGCAGTAGCAATGAGAAGAAAAAGAAATGGAAGGAATCAGAATGGGCAATAAAATAATAAAAATCTCTTTAGCAAATGATAAGATGATATGATTAAAAATTCCTATTCAACTAAAATGTTAATTGAAACAATTAATAATTTTAGCAAAGTAGTAGGACATAAAATAAATCCATGTAAATCATCAGCATTTTGATATATCAAAACCAAAGTTCTTCAAGAAGAGATTGTAAGAGGTACCCCATTTAAAATAACTGTAGACTGTATAAAAAAGCTGGGAGTATAACTAACAAGAAAGATACAGGAACTACATGAACATAATTATAAAATATTTTTTATCCAAATAAAGTCAGTTTTAAATAATTGGAGAAATATTAATTGGTCATGGGTAGGTAGTTTAATAAAAGTGATCATTTTTACCTCATCTACTTATTCAATTCAATCTCAATTAAATTACCAAAAATTGTAATTGAGCTAGAAAAAAAATAAAAGTCATTTGGAATAACAACAGAACAAGAATACCAAAGGAATTAATGAAAAATGCAAATGAAGTCAATTTAGCAGTAATAGATCTTAAACTGTATTATAAAGCAGTAATTATCAAAACTGGTAGAGTGACTAAGAAATAGAAAACTGGATCACTGGAACAGACGAGACATACACTACACCACAGTAAATTATTATAGTAACCTTATGTTTGACAAATGTAAAGATTTATCCTTTTGGGATAAGAATCCAGTATTTGGTAAAAATTGTTGAGAAAACTGGAAGGCACTCTGGCAGAAATTGGATGTAGACCAGTATCTTACAGATAAGGTCAAGTAGATACATGACCTAAATGGATACATCACAAGAAAACTAGAAGAATATGGAACTCATTACCTAGACTTAGGAATAGGAGAATTTATCTCTAAAAAAGAGATAGAGAATATTGTGAGATATAAAATGGGCTGATTTTATTATATTAAATATAAAAAATGTGCTATTAAAACAATATAACCAAGATTAGAAAGCAGAAAATTGGAGAAAAAAATATAGTTTCTCAGATAAAGTTCTCATATGCAACATATATACAATGCTTTGTCAGAGTTATAGGAATATTAGTCATTTCCCTATTGATAAATGATCAAAGGATATGAACAGGCACTTTTTCATTGAAGAAATCAAAACTATATATAGTCATTTGGAAAAATGCTCTAAATTACTATTGATTAGGAAACTGCAAATTAAAACAACTTTAAGACATCATCTCACACCTATCAGATTGGCTAAAATGATACAAGGAGAAAATGACAAATATTGAAGGAGATGTGGAAAAATTGAGACATCAATACACTGTTGACGGAAAAACTGTGATGCAATCTCACCATTTTTGAAGTCAATCTGGAATCTCCATACCCCAGTGCCTGTATATCTTATTTCCCAGTTGCACGCAAAAAGAAAAATAATAATAATAGTTTTTTTAAACATTTGATTTTACAACTTTGAATTCCAGATTTTTTCATTTCCTCCCTTGTCACCCACCTTTCTTAGTGGGAAGATAAGCAATTCAATATAGATTGTACAAGTGTAGTTGCACAAAACATTTCCATAGTGGATATATTGTGAAAGACTGATTATAATTCCACCATCCTACTCTGCCCCCACTTGTTCCATTCTCTACTTTGACCCTGTCCCTTTTCAAAGTCTGTGCTTCCAACTACTCTCCCTCCCAACTTGCCCTCCCCTTCATCATCACCCCTCTCATCCCCTTATTCATACTCTCCTGTAGGGCAAGATGCTGAATTTACTCTCCCTAAGACAAATTCAATGACAGTAAGGTTGACCCATTCCCTTTTGCCTTCCTGTTCTTCCCCTCCATTGTAACAGTTATCCCTTGCCTTTTCTATATGAGATAATTTACCCTATTCTGTCCCTCCCTCTCTCCTCTCACTATATTCTTCTCTCACCTCTCAATTTCACCTTTTAAATATCATCCCTTCCTATTCAATTGATCCTGTACCCTCTGTGTATGTATATCTGTACATATAAATAGGCACACACACATATATATATATAAATGCATATACTCTCCTATATAGACATATATATGTATGTATGAATACATACATACACACACATATATACATACACATTTATATTCCCTTCAACTATCCTCATACTGAGAAAAGTTTCATAAGTTACAATTATCATTTTTCCATGTAGACATGTAAATAGTTCAACTTTGATAAGTTCCTTATGATTTCTTTTTCCTTTTCCCTTCTCATGCTTCTCTTGCTTCTTATATTTGAATGTCAAATTTTCTATTCAACTCTGTTTTTTTTCATGAAGAATGATTGAAAGTCCTCCACCTCATTGAATGACCATATTTTCCCCTGAGACATTATACTCAGCTTTGCTGAGCAGGTGATTCTTGGTTTTTAATTCTACCTCCTTTGACCTCCAGAATATCATATTCCAAGCCCTTTGATGCCTTAATGTAAGCATGCTAGATGCTATGTTATTCTGATTGTGTTTCCACAATATTCAAATTGTTACTTCTTGGCTGCTTGTAATATTTTCTACTTGATCTGGGAACTCCAGAACCTGGCTATAATATTCTTAGGAGTTTTCTTTTGAACATCTTTTTCAAGAGGTGATTGGTGAATTCTTTCAATTTCTATTTTGCCCTCTGGTTCTAAAATATCAGGGTAATTTTCCCTGAGAATTTCTTCAAGGATGATTTTTAGGTTCTTTTTTTGATCATGGCTTTTGGTTAGTCCAAAAATTTTTAAATTGTCTCTCCTGGATCTATTTTCCAGGTCATTGTTTTTCTCAATGTGATATTTCACATTGCCTTGTATTTTACCAGTGGTTTGGATCTATTTAATAGTATCTTGATTTCTCATAAAGCCATTAGCTTCCATTTGCTCCACTCTAATTCTGATAGAACTATCCTCTTCAGTGAGCTCTTGAAATTCTTTTTCCATCTGGAAAATTTGGCTTTCTTAAGTAATTTTCTCCTCATTGGCTTTTTGGAACATCTCTTGCCATTTGTGTTAATGTATTTTTAAGGTATTATTTTCTTCACTTAGATTATTGACTCTCTTTTCATGATTTTCTTGCATCATTCTCATTTCTCTTCCCAGTTTTTCCTCTACCTCTCTTACTTGATTTTCAAAATCCTTCTTGAGCTCCTCCATGGTCTGTAATCAGTTCATATTTTTCTTGGAAGCTTTTGGTGCAGGAGTTCTGACTATGTTGTCTTCCTCCCATTCCATGCTTTTATCCTTTTTGTCCTTAAAAAAGGAATCTAAAGTTGGATTGCTGTTCTTTCTTTTCTTCCTTTCCTTGCTCATGTTGCCACTCAATTACTTCACTTTTGAGCTCTTTGCCACAGTAGAACTCTGTTTCCAGAGGGGAGAGCTTTGTTCCAAATCCTTGGGGTTTTCACAGCTGCCAGAGTTATTAGGAGGGTGCTGTCTATGTAGGCCCCACAAATGCTAACTCACTGGTCACACACCTCAGGACCACCACCCAAGACTGCAATCCATATCAAGGCAAGTTAAAGCAAGAGTGATTCCCCTCTGTTTGCTTGGCCCCACTATGATATGTAGGCCTGGAACTCTGAAGCAGCCATGTGGAGGTGGCTTTAGGGTCACCACAACTCTCCGACTTCTAAGTCCAGGGGCAGGGGCCAGACCTGCTCTTCTGTTCCCCCCAGTTCCAACAGAGTTCTACACTGACTTCTCATTTTTTCTTTGGCACTTATGGGTTGATAATTCTGGAAATCACCACTACTGCTGGTGATCCACTCTCCTGAAGTCTGCTGTAGAAGCTGCTGCTCAGACTGCCCTGGGGCTAAAACTGCAAGCTCACATGGGGCTGGTCTCAGCTCCCAGTGCACTGTGTGATAAACCCTTCCTGTCTGCCTGCCAGGCTGTGATGCACATAAGATTTTGTTTCTCTCTTTTGTGGGTTCTGTAGCTCTAAAATTTGTTTAGAGTCATATTTTATAGATATTTGATGTGCTTATAGAGGGAGCCACAGAGTTTTCCTGTTTCTATGCTGCCATCTTGGCACTGCCCTCCCCCCCCCCCCATATTAGTGATTTTTAAGGCTGATCAACTGGGCATTAAAATTGAACAATTTCTAGCTGGCAAAGATTTTTGGCCCTAGTCCAAACATCATAATTTGAAAAATGTTCCCTTTGGTCCATGGAGAAATGGCAAGTTAAAATAGTGGACAGCAGATAGTTTGGCCTTTGTTATAAGATAAATCTTTCACTCACAGGAATCTCAGTATTAATAGGCAAATTCCAGACCTTTGGTATTGTCTTCTATATTGGGATGATGTGGGTAGAGATGAAAGGTACCATGGGTGGAGCAAATGGAAGCTAATTTTAAACAGATCCAAAAAAATGAAAAAATAGAAGGCAATGTGAAATATCTGATTGGAAAAACCACTGACCTGGAAAATAGATCCAAGAGAGATAATTTAAAAATTATTGGACTACCTGAAAACCATGATCAAAAAAAGAACCTAGAAATCATCCTTCAAGAAATTCTCAAGGAAAATTGCCCTGATATTTTAGAACCAGAGGGCAAAATAGAAATTGAAAGAATTCACCAATCACCTCTTGAAAAAGATCCCCAAAAGAAAACGTTTGGGAACATTATAGGCAGGTTCTGGGGTTCCCAGATCAAGGAGAAAATATTACAAGCAGCCAAGAAGTAACAATTTGAATATTGTGGAAACACAATCAGAATAACATAGCATCTAGCATGCTTACATTAAGGCATCAAAGGGCTTGGAATATGATATTCTGGAGGCCAAAGGAGGTAGGATTAAAACCATGAATCACCTGCTCAGCAAAGCTGAGTATAATGCCTCAGGGGAAAATATGGTCATTCAATGAGGTGGAGGACTTTCAAGCATTCTTCATGAAAAAAATGAATTGAATAGAAAATTTGACACTCAAATATAAGAAGCAAGAGAAGCATGAGAAGGTAAACAGGGAAAAGAAATCATAAGGAACTTATCAAAGTTGAACTATTTACATGCCTACATGGAAAAATGATAATTGTAACTTATGAAACTTTTCTCAGTATGAGGATAGTTGAAGGAAATATAAATATAAATACACACACATACATATATATGTATATACATATACATATATATGTCTATATAGGAGGACATGTTTGTATGAATACATATGTGAGTGTGCATATATATATGTGTGCAGGTATACATAGACAGAGGGCACAAGATCAATTGAATAGGAAGGGATGATATTTAAAAAATGAAATTGAGAGGTAAGAGAAGAAATAATTAGAGGATATGGGGAGGGACAGAATGGGGTAAATTATCTCATACAGAAGAGGCCAGGGATAACTGTTACAACGGAGGGGAAGAACAGGAAGGCGAAAACGAATGGGTCAACCTTACTGTCATTGAATTTGTCTTAGGGAGGGAATGACATGCACACTAAATTGGTATCTTACTCTACAGGAAAGTAGGGGGGAAGGGGATGAGAGAGGGCATGATGGAAAGGAGGGCAGGTTGGGGGGGAAGGTCATTTAGAAGTATGCACTTTTGTTTTTTGGTTTTTGTTGGTATTTTGTTTGTTTTTTAAAAATATTTTTTGTTTTCTTGTTTACATCATTAATTTTCATTACATTTTTGAGTTACAAATTTTCTCCCCATCTTGCCCCTGCCGCAACCCTAAAACAACAATTCCACTGTAGAGCCCCTTCCCTTCTCTGCTCTCTTACTTTCTGGTAGGGCAGGGAGGGTCTCCCTATCCCAGGCCCTGTCTATCTTAATTCCTAGTTGCAGGTTTTGCAGAACTTTAAATTCTAGATTCTTTCAATTCCTCCCTTGTCACCCACCCCCACTGGAAGGACAATCAATTCAATACAGGCTGTGGATGTGTGATTGTACAGGACATCTTCATAGTGGACATATTGTGACAGTGATTATCTGATTATCCTTCCTATCACTTCCCCTCCCCGCCCTTGTTCTGTTCTCTACCCTGTCCCTGTCCCTTTACTGAAGTGTGTGATTCCAGCATCCCTCCCCCAGACCCTGCCCTCCCCTCCTATCCCCCCTCTCATCCCCATGCCCCCTACTCTCCTGTGTGGCATGATGCCCAGTTTAGAGTTTATGCCATTTCTTCCCTAAGCCAATTTCAATGAGAGTAATTGAAAGTAAAATTGTAATAGTTATCCCTTGCCTCTTCTCTATGGGATGATTAACCCCGTTTTGTCTCTCCCTGTCTCCTCTCTTTCTAGTCCTCTCCCACCTCAGAATTTGCC
>JAQQSW010015236.1:0-11932 GCA_028646575.1 Pseudocheirus occidentalis | reverse complement strand
CTGTAGTGCTTTCTGTCTTGTGGAGAGTTTTGGAGCTTGAAAATCTGTTTAGCGTCCCATTTTCTGAGTTTTTTAGTGTGTTTGTGTGGGAGCTGTGGTGCTTTGCTGCTTCTATGCCGCCATCTTGGCTCCGCCCCCCAGGAGTCAGATTTTCATAGGCAGAATCCACTGGATTAGTGGAAGGAGCAGGGTGTCAAAGCTTGGCCTTGAAGGCTCAATCCTTGGCAGAGTTACAACCTATTCATGAAGGGCACTAATATGTATGGAACCTAGGAGGATGTAATTTTTAATTTCTCATTTCTATTAATTATAGAAGCCTCTTGTGGTATCTTATTAGAAAATTCATCTTGTGTCACTAATTCATAACAGAGCATGAAGAATTATGATTTATGACCCTGTGTGATCTATTCAGTAGCTCAGTGTTACTAAAGTCATAGCTTTTCAAAAATAGTATACTGTGACAGTGAGGTGGTACAGTGGAAAGAACAATGGCCCTGGAGTCAGCCTCAGACATTTACTAGCTATGTGACCCTGGGCAAGTCATTTAACCTTGATTGCCTCAAAAAATAAAAAAACAAAAAGGAATATAGCAAATGGCTATTTTGGGCAGTTTGCAACTCCAGAAGCTTAACATTCATTTGGTCTGGTGTCTGCCAAAGACTCTACTCAATTTTTTATGAACAGAAACCTTCAAAAACTTGAGTATCACAGGATCATAAGGTCCTAGGGGGACAGATGGTTGTATGACACATTTTAAGTCTTTAGAGCTATATACTATTCTAGGTCTCACTCAAAAAAAGATAGAGGATGACCTGATAAAAGGTGGGGGTGAAGGTGGTCATGAGGACACCAATGTGTGGTATATAGGTTCTCTAAAAACTAAGGAATCCAGTAAACCTCTGAGCTACCTTTTTAGATTATGTAAAAGTGAGCGTCATCAACTTATTACAGACTCTGGAGCCATCTGGGTTCTGCCCATTCCTTGTAACTCCCTATTCCCAAAACTTGACTGAACTGACCAGATCATGTATTTTCTTAGGGTTGATGCCCCTCATAGATACCACTATCCAGTTGAAGGCTTCACTCACTGTAGCCTCATCCAACCTGGTCAACTGTCTATTGACCATAGAGTGAGGGGTATCAATGCCCTTAGGAAGGGAAGGCAATTTTAGGTCTCTGCCCACCAGAATGTGGCAGTATGAGCTAGAGTTCAGGAACCCCTGGGAAAGAACAGTGAAGGTATATTGGACTCCTTCCCAGACAAAAGCAAAATGCTCTTGACTAAAAGGTACAAAATAGAGAAGAAAAAAAACCCCAACACTGACAAAGTTAGCAACCCTATACCACACACCCTAATCTAGGCTACCTGGTCCTCCATGTTGATGAAGTTAGCCATGGCTCCAGCCATGGGCAAGAGGAAGTGTTCAGCTCACTCTTGTCCACTATAAGCCACTAGGTACTATCCACCTAACTCACGGGCTACAGAGGATTGTAAGGGAAGTGGGTATAGCAGAGTACTCTGGTTTCCTTCATCTCCATCACTAGACAGGATACATTTTTCATCTACCTGGGGATCTGATCCAGTTTGGGATGGCTGAATCAGCTCCAACTTCTGAGCAGCTGGGTTTCCAAGAGGGCACAGAATATTGCCACTTACTATGAAAGTGGTTACAACTTACCAGCAGCTTGTTCTTGACACTATAGGAAGCCACATGGTGCCACATCTAATTAGAGTAGCTCAGGGGGACCTAGTGAAAATGAGATCAGAAATGAAAAGGCATTTGGCAAAGCTTAAGTTCCTGCTGAAATCCAGATGTAGGACTGACTGTTATTTCAGACTCTAATTAACTGAAAGTAGATTTTAGCTTGCTACTTTGCTGGGGTCTGCACTCAACGAGGAACTTATTTCTAGCTATTTGAAGTTACTTCCTTGGTTTCACATGTCAATAGGCTGAGGACAGTGATACGTTGGGGAGGCAGGTGGTACAGTGGAGAGAGTGCTGGCCTGGGGGAAGGAAGATTCACTTTCCTGAGTTCAAATCTGGCTGTGTGACCTTGGGCAAGTCACTTAACCCTGTTTGCCTCAATTTCCTCATCTGTTAAATGATCTGGAGAAGGAAATGGCAAATCACTCCAGTATCTTTGCCAACAAAACTCCAAACGGGGTCATGAAGAGTTGGACACATCTGAAAAATGACTAAATTACAGTGATACATCAATATTTGTGAGACCTTCCTGGGACTCCCCACCAATTTTAAAATTATACTGAGTGGTAGGAGGAAAGTTTACAGTATCCTCCATAAAGCCTTCTTTGATTTCCTCATTTCTCACTTCATCATCACCTCCAGACAGTAGTGATCCTTCTCTCATCTGAACTCACTTCATTTTGCTTAGAACTTTTATTTGCATATATTGCATGTGTGTATGTGTATACACATATGTATATATATACACATATACATATTTAAATGTTTCTATAAAGCTGTGATATAAAATAGAATATACCTTATTTCCCTGACTAGGCGGCAAGATTTTTGATAGGAAGATTTTAGGTATCTTCCATAGCCATTGTACCTCTGTAACACTGACCTCCTGGCATCCCACCTGGAGAGCATTGCTATAGATGTCAGACTCTGGAATAGACAATGGATTCTGGTCCAGAATTCACCAGTTCATTGACACATTCTGAATTTGGCTTTAGAGGTTTCTGGGAAAAGGAGGTCAGAAAATCACCTTTCTGCTTAAATTAATTTTTTCAGTCAACAAAACTGTACTTTTTCTTCCCCCCAATTAAGAAAAAAAAAAAAACATTCTCCTCCTGCCCCTTCCAAACATCTATAATTAAAGTAAAATAATTTCCTATGCTGGTCATATCCAAAGGGCAGGAGACCATCCATCTCCCTTGGGCCATGAAGAGGAAAGAACAGAAAGCAGGGTTAATCAGTGGGCCCATTCTGAATATATTATTGCTGTTCCTTTGACCCCTTTAAGTTTCAGGTAAAAATCTAACCTTCTATAAGAAGATGGTCTCAGTCTTGATTAATGCTAGTGCCTTTTCTCTAAGATTATCTCCAGTTTATTGTATGTATATGTGTGTGTGTGTGTGTGTGTGTGTATATATGGATGCAGATACATATATACATATGAATGCAGATACAATACCTAATCTGCCCAAAGTCCTTTGCAGGAACTCCAGGCTCTCTAAGAATTATCACAAAATAAGACAAACCTAGAAAGTCCTAATTTCACATAGAGATTTAAACATTTAAATAAATAAATGACCAAAGAGCTTACATCAGTTTCATCTGACTAATAATATTCATCTTAAGAAAGAAAGGTCAGTCAGAGGCAGCTAGGTGGCATAGTAAATAGAGCACCTGCCCTGGAGTCAGGAGTTCAAATCCTGCTTCAGACACTTAACATGTACTAGCCATGCGACCTTGGGCAAGTCACTTAACCCCAATTGCCCTACCTTCCCCTCTCCAAAAAAATAGATATGTATATGTATACATATATGTGTATATGCAAACACACATATGTATATATACATGTATATGTATATATGTTTATATATGGGTACAGATACACACATATACGTATATATGTATATGTATATGTGTATATATGGATGCAGATACATATACACACATATGTATGTATATCTGTGTGTATGCCTATATAATATGTGTGTATATACATACATACATATAGATATATATCTTCTATGTACATAGTTGTTTGCATATTGTGCCTGTCATTAGATTGTAAGCTCCTTGAGAGCACGGACTGTTTTTGCCTTTTTTGTATCCTCATCACTTAGCACAGTTGGCGTGGCATACAGTAGATGCTTAATAAATATTGACTTGACTTAACTTGACTCTTTCTGTAACTTCAGTGGGTTGCGTGGCAGGATGGAGTGATCAGAGTTGCAGGACACAAGAGAAACATCCCCAAATGAGAGCGTTGGCTGGTAAAGACACACATGCACCAAGCCTGGACATATTCCTCTCTCTACTCTTCTACCCCCACTCACAGGGGCTGTTCCAGGTAACAGCCCTCCATTACCTGTCCAACTCAGCAAGCTTTGTCTCTCCCTCCATTCCAGTGAAGAAGGGAAAAGGTGAGAGTGCAGAGAGGCTGATTGCTTCCGTGGTTGGCAGTGGGCTTCTGCCTCTTTCTGATCCAAATGAAGCATTTCCCCATCTACATTACTATACATCCTGTCATTGGCATCACTTTCTTCCCCTTCATGAAATGAAAATGTGGCAGCTACTAATCTTTGTGTGATTGATGCTGGCACAGGTAGAGATTTGGGAAAAGATCGTCATCCTTTTGGTCCTTTAAAGAGATGGGCAAAGGCTCTGCTTAAGTACTGAAGTATAAGAGGAAGATCAGACACTGATCTCTTTTGGAAATATCACAAGCAAAAAGACCATACCAAGAGCACCATATCCTCAGGCAAATAAAGGTTTCCATTAATCATGAAAGTGTCATAATTTATATAACCCCCTAGAGCCAACTGAGGTAAGTCCTTGGGTCCTTATGGCAAAGTTGAGCCCAGGCAGGATCAGCCTCCTGTGGGATGCTCATCTTTTAGGAGACAACTCCGTTTCTGCTGAGGTTCATTTGCATCCAAAAGATGTGGATGCTAGAGCTCCCCTCCACCTACAAGGTTTCTTTCCTAAAGGGATACTAGTTATTACAGGTGGAACTCTATCTCACCTTTTATGTATGGAGTATCCCTTGTTGTTACACTCAATAGGCATTCAAGAATTGACTCCGTATATCCTGCTTTGGGGGACTTAATCAAGGCAATTCTTATTCTTTTTTTCTTTTTGAATAATGCTTTGTTAGAAATATGATCTATAGAAGGAATGATCGTCATGGGGTTGTTTATATGTTTTTAAATGCCACTTTATTTTATTTATTTTTATTTTTTCCAATAAAATGTAAAAGATTGTGGGCAGCTAGGTGGGGCAGTGAATAGAGCACTGGCCCTGGAGTCAGGAGGACCTGAGTTCAAATCCAACCTCAGACACTTAACACTTACTAGTTGTGTGACCTTGGGCAAGTCACTTAACCCCACTTGCCCTGCTTTCCCCCTTCCAAAAAGCAAAAAATAAATGTAAATATTATTTTCAACATTCACTTTTATAAGATTATGAGTTCCAAATTTTTTCTTCCCTCCCTTCCTTTCCCCTCCCCAAGATGGCAAGCAATCTGATAAAAGCTATACACTTAGAATCACATTAAATATATTTCCACATTAGTCATGTTGTGAAAGAAGAATCAGAACAAAAGGGAAAAACCACAAGGGAAAAAAGGGAGAAAATAGTATGCTTTGAAATACATTCAGACTCCATAGTTCTTTCTCTGGAGATGGACAGCATTTTCCATTATGAGTCTTAGGTATTGTCTTAGGTATTGCTGAGAAGAGCTAAGTCTATCATAGTCGGTCTTTGCACAATGTTCCTTATTCTTTACTACAGCTGTAAAGAAAGAGGCGTTTCAAACACATATACAGAGTCTTGTGGCTATGAAGAAGATCTCCCCCAAAATCATAGAACAATATGTTATTTTTTTTATCTTTGGGGAAACAAAATCAAGCAAGAATAATTCAAAGTAACCAAGATAATTGAAGGCCTACAGTAGAAAGATCACACAAGAGTGACAATGAAAGTTTGACGTGTAGCTCACCTACTTACCAGTGATGGTTCTCGAAATTTTCTGAGAAACAAAGAAACATTAATGGATAATTGATTACAACTTACTCAAGCAAATTACAACAAGGTTTCTATTGTTCTTCTTGTAGGGAGTAAGTTTCCCACGGGAATACAATTTCCCATATTTCTTCTAGTTAACAATACCTAATCTACCCAAAGTCCTCTGCAGGAACTCCAGGCTCTCTAAGAATTATCAAAAAATAAGACAAACCTAGAAAGCCCTAATTTCACATAGGGATTTAATAAACATTTAAATAAATAAATGGCCAAAGAGTTTACATCACTTTCCTCAACTCAGGGCTTCGATTTATTTCAGGACTTGACAATAGATAGATTATATATACATATAAATGTTTGTATACATATATATATATGCACATATGCATATCTGCATCCATATGACTATAGCTATGTGACAATATATAAAGTCTTTAAATGCCCTAGCATGTAATGACCTTCTCAATCTGACCCTAGCCTACCTTTCTATATCCCTTCTCATTTCTTTTTTCCTTAGACTTATTCCTTATCATTCCTCTTCATGCATTTCATGGTTCAGCCAAACTGGTCCCTTGACTTGGTATTCCATTTCTTGCCTCAGGGCCTTTGCATGGAGAGTAGAGACTGAAATGATTCAACAACAATAAGGAAGGCATTGGAGGACTTTATTGTTGCACCATATTGCCCTTCAATCGGAGGAGAAAGGCAACTGAGGGAAATGAGGTGTTGAGTATCAAAAGCTGAGTAAATCTGCATGGAGATTTCAGGTGATCAGCTTATCCTGGGGGAGATATACTGTTCTGTGGAGTAGCTGATGGAAAATGGACTATGGGTTGTTCACTGTTCCATGTGTGTTACTCATCTCCTCCAACTAGGCCATAAAGTCCTTACGTAAGAGAGTGGTTCTTGACTGTCCAGGGCGTAATAACAGAAAAGGAAGGACAATAGGGTGTTAAGCTAATAGTAAAAGATGTGTCCTCCGAAGTAGATCTTTTTATCAAATGTAAGTTAGTTCCTTGAATGAATCAGAAAGAAAATAACGCAAGAGGATGAAGCCATAGCTCGGGATGACCTTTAAAAGCCAGTTCTCTGAGTCCAAGAGACAGACTCAAATAGGAACAAAGTTCCTAAGTCATAGGAAACAATAATAGGGAACTAGAAAAAGGGAAGCGGTCAAAGGCACATGGAGCTGGGAGAGCAGAAGTGTAGGCAGAGGCAATCTCCACAAAGAAAGGGGCCAGGATTCTGGGAAGGAGGCTGCTTGGGCCAATGGGGAATGAGGTATGTGATGCTGTGGCAGAAGCCTTTGTAGCTGGGGAAATCCCCCAACTACACACTACATGACAATAATCCTGTACCTCCTTTCTCCTTATAAAATCCTTCATAGGAGCCTGAATCTGTTTTCCTTGGGCCCAGGGTAGAGAAGGGGTATATTGGAGGTAAGGAGGAGGGTGTGATGGGAAAGTTTGTTGACCTTTCTTTGTTTTCAGTATTAATTTTGTCTTTATAAACAGTGGTAATTACTGGCAATTGCTAGTCTGGGTTATACTTATTGAGAACACAGTTGGAAAGAAGCAATTGAATGAGGGAATAGCCCCATAAAAGAGATAGAGAGAAATCGAATACTGAGATATTATTTCAGAAGTGCCTCATTTTGCTAGGGATTTGGAGATGTTGAAAGGATAAAGCGTTTAAGATGCCAACTGGACATCCAGTTCAAGGTGTCTGAAAGAGTGTCGGAGATGTGAGACCGGAGGCCAGTAGAGAGTTGGAGGCAGGATAAATAAATTTTATAATTATAAGTATAGAGATAGCAATTGCTGTTTGTCCTTCATTGTCAAAGAGGACCAATGACATTAGGAGGGCAATGTCTTGACTTGCAAGTGAATTGGTTTTAAGTGATGTGCAAAGTCATCAGCCTCACTCTCTCCTCAAGAGTCACCTGAGTCTAGAGGCAAAACATAGGACTAGAGATGGCCCCAGATACTGTGGGCAGACCTTGACCTTTTAAAGACAAGATCTTTTCCATGTCTCAGTTTGTCTCATACCACACTCAATCGGTGATTCAGGGATTTAAAGCTAGGTAAGAAATGAGACAAAAGATGGCCTCAAAGTTTGCCTTCAGTCTGGGAGGGAAGACCTTTAGGGTTTCTAGCCAGAACAGAAACAATTGCTAATCACACTTAGAACCCTCAAAACCAAAACAATGAGGAAGTGAGGTTGGGCGTTTATTGGTTAATCAGTGAGAGCAGGGTGATTCAGATTTCAGGCATAGTTAAGCAGCTCCATTTGAACCCCAGTGGGCTTTACCAAAGCCTGGTTTTCCAGAGTGCTATTTTAAGAGATCATAAATAAAATTATATGGAACAAAAGAGTGAATTATCTCAGATTTTTTTAAAGGTATAATAAATAAGTAGGGTTATCTCAGTTTTTTTTTTAAAGATAGAACAAATAAGTAGGGAAGATGAAAAAAAAAATCCAGCCTCCAAATGCCAAGATATCTTGTGAACAAAATTTATATTCCTTTGGGCACAGCACCCACATGTAAGGGTATGATTCCCTCTGTAGACAAAGGGAGAGGAGGGAAGAAGACAGAGAAAGCAATTAAATCTGTGGGAGCAGATGAGATCACCAAGTGAAGTAGTTTAGGAGAAGAAAAGTATCCAGGACAGAACCCTGAGGGACATCTATGATTAAAAGGTGTGATCCTGAAGAAGGTCCAGCAAAGGAGACTGAGAAGTGGTCAGACAAGTAGGAGGAGAACCAGGAAAGAGTGATGATTGAAAACCTAGAGAGAAGAGAGTGATCAGCAGTGTCAAGGATTGTAGAGAGGTCAAGGAGAATGAGGACAGGGAAAAGGCCATTGACTTTGACAACTAAGAGATCATTTATGACTTTGAAGAGAAAAATTCAATGGAATGATAAACTTACATGCCAGTTTGTAAGGGGTTAAGAAGAGGGTGGGAAGAGAGAAAGTGATGATCTTTTCAAGGAGTTTAGCTACAAAGGGCCAAGGAGATATAAGGAAAATATAGGACAATAGTTAGCAGGAATGGAAGGGTTGAGTGAGTTTTTTTTTCAAGATGGGGAGACATGGGCTTATTTGTAAGTAGTAGGGAATGAGCCAGTAGAGAGGGAGAGATTGAAAATCATTAAAAAGACTAAGGCTGACAGAAGGGACAATCTGCTGGAGGAGGTAGGATGGAACTGGATCACTTGACAGGTTGAGGGGTTAGTCTTGGTAAGGAGTAAAACCACCTCTTCACCTGAGATAAGGGTGAGGGAAGATATAGTGGCAGAAGGCATCTGTGTTATAGGAGATGAATAAGAAGGGAGAAAAGGGAGCTTACTGCGAATAGCCCCAATTTTTTTTTTCTATAAAAAGCAGCAAGATTCTCTCGGGAGAGAATAGGAGGAGGAGGAGTCGTGGAAGGTTTGAGGGGCGATGACAAGATTTGGAAGAGCTGCTGTGGAGAATAGGATAATGAGTTGCTAAGGAAGGTATAGTAGGATTGCCTAGCAGCATTGAGAGCCCAATTGATGTTGCAACTGCCCATTTTACAAAGTGTGCAGACATTTCTAATGAAGAACCAGAAAGAATTCATGGTTGTGAAGGTGTTTTGGGAAAAGTATTTCTCATTGTATAGCTTCCTGCCAGGATGCATTCTAACCAAAGCAGAGATTTTGAGCAGAAGCTACTCCAAGAGATATTAGCTTTGCTAGATGAGAATCTAGAGATATACCTTATTATGTTCACGGGACCCCAAAATCGAACGTTTCAACCACAGCTTGCTGAAAATATTAGGGTGAAGAGATCATGGGCCAGGTACCAAGAAGGAACATAAGCATACAAAGGAGCACAAGTCACAGGCTTCAATAATGCCATTTCCCAGCCCTACAATCCCACAGGCTTAGTCATATAGTCAGATGCAAACCCTGATCAAGAACTCAGATCTCTGGGTTTCTGCTCTTACATATACAGTCACAAGGACTAAGTGGAAGGTCTTAGGAGCAGTCAGTTCCAGTGGCCAGTCTGCACTGCCACCCCACCCTCATCAACCACCGGGACACTATGATTAGGAAACTTTGTAAACCTTGCATATGAGGATTAATTGAAGTTTGCTTAAGTGATTATGATCATTAAAGGTTTGAAGTCCCCATCTAATTGTAGTTGACCAAGCCAATTATTAGGTACTTAGGAAATTTCTGGCGCACTATCTGTGGTTAAATAGGGAATCATTTCCATCACCTAGGGGCTGGTTAGCCTAGCAATAGGTCAATGCTCAGGGAGAAACACTGAAACATAAAAAAAAGTCAGTGTCATTTTTAGCATATTACATATACAATTCCACCAGGACTGATGCCAGACGTACTTGCTGATGTTTCAACAGGGGCTACACCTACCTATGGGCTTGGTCCACGCAAAGGAGGGGTATAAAATTGCCTGACAGCTCCGCCTGACTGTTCACCATCCCCACAACAAAAACCAGCTGCTACATTTGCTTCAGTGCAGAGAATTTCCACACATGGAGGCTGTAGATCCAGAACTCTGTACTACACCCATGGATATGTGATGTCTTTGACTGTTTCTTCAGATGATACAGATCACACCTCATCTTCATTACTCACGTGATTCTTGTCCATGTCATCTCTAATGTCGCTGTAGGAAGCCACCCACTGTGCTGGCGTCTCAAGGATTCCAGTGGGGCTGTACCTTGTTCTCTCCCCCTCACCCATTAGACCAGGCTGCCTCTTGTCCTTTTTACATGTAAGTGACCTATTTTATGCCTTTTTGTCTTGCAAATGGATGGCTATGTGCTGCAATTTACTCACATTCATAATCAGGAATGCTGCTTTCTTCCCCCATCCCCTCAGTTCTCTCCTCCCCATTCTGGTACAAGTTTGTGACCAGCAATAAGAAAAACAGTAATAACTAACATTTATATACTGCCTACTGTGTGCCAGGCAAGGTGCTAAGTAAGTGCTTTACCATTATCTCATTCGGCTCTCACAACAACCCTGGAGAAGAGGTGCTATTGTTGTCCCCACTTTACATTCGAGGAAACTGAGGCTAAGTGACTTATTCAGGGTCACACAGCTCATATCTGAGGCCAAGTTTGAACTCAGATCTTCCTGACTCTGGGCTAGGAATTCTATCCATTCTACCACCTAGAGGTATATCGCAGTAAAGAAACATTCACTATTGAAAAAGGGTTATTGCCGTTCAGTTGTATCTGACTCTTTTTTACCCCATTTGGGGTTTTCTTGGTAAAGATATTGGAGTCATTTACCATTTCCTTCTCCAGCAAATTTTACCGATAAGGAAACTGAGGCAAACGGTTAAGTGACTTGCCCAGGGTCACACAGCTAGCAAGGTAAGATTTGAACTCAGGATGATGAGTCTTCCTGATTCCAGGCCTGGCACGCTATCCACCTAGATAGTCCCATTTTGTTTTAAAAAGGTGGAAACTGAGTCCTGAAGAGCTTAACTAGCTTTCCTAACAGTAACTGACGGAACTAGTGACTTGACTCCAATTCCAGTATACTTTCTATGGAAGCATATTGAAACTGAGTGAGGATGGATCTGTCCAGGATTTTCTACCTCAAGAAAAGGTAGTATAGAGAGCACTATTAAGCTATGATTTGTTGTTGTTGCATTGATTCAGTTTTGTTTCTTTTTTTCTTAATAAATTTTATTTGTTTCTTGTTTACATCATTCATTTTCATGAGATTTTTGAATTACAAATTTTCTCCCGTCTTTCCCCTACCCCACCCCCAAAACAGTGATCCCACTGTAGAGTCCCTCCCCTGCTCTGCTCTCTAACTTTCTGGTAGGGCAGGCAGGGTCTCCCTACCCCAGCCCCTGTATATCTTAATTCCTAGGTGCAGGTATTGCAGAACTTCAAATTCTAGATTCTTTCGATTCCTCCCTTGTTACCCACCCCTGCTGGAAGGACAATCAGTTCAATACAGGCTGTGTAGGTGTGATTATACGGGACATCTTCATAGTGGACATATTGTGACAGTGATCATATGTCCCTCCTTCCTATCCCTCCCCCCCTTGTTCTGTTCTCTACCCTGTCCCTGTCCCTTTATTGAAGTGTGAGCATCCAGCATCCCTCCCCCAGACCCTGCCCTCCCCTCTGTCATCTCGCCTTTCATCCCCACGCTCCCTGCTCTCTTGTGTGGCATGATGCCCAGTTTAGAGTTTA
>JAQQSW010015235.1:0-11932 GCA_028646575.1 Pseudocheirus occidentalis | reverse complement strand
AGAAGGGAGGGAGGGAGGGAGGAAGGAAGGAAGGAAGGAAGGAAAGGAGGAAGGAAGGAAGGAAGGAAGAAAGGAAGGAAGGAAGGAAGGAAGGAAGGAAGGAAGGAAGGAAGGAAGGAAGGAAAGAATTTTTTGAAGCTAAAATGAAAGGGCGTTTATGAAGCCTGTGCTCTGTGCCAGCATCCCACTAATTATTGGAAACAGGAAAGGAAATATATTCTTTACTTACATGGAGGTCATATATAATTTGGGGAAATAATAATTATAATAGAGTTCAGTTGTATTTTGACAGATAAGGCACAAATTCCTTATATATTTTGATTTTGTTGCAATATAAAGAGAGTTAATCTTTGAGAGCTGCTTAAGTCAGAAATGTTCTTAACCCTTTTGTCACCCTGATGAATCTCTCTGAAATTTGCTCAGCAAATTTAGAAGATGTCATCTGTAATACATGATCAGGGTAATATTCAGTCATTTCACTTGGGTAGAGCATACCCAAGTTTGTAATTCATTGAAATAGGCCTCTAGAAACCATGCTTATCTAAATACTTCACCAAAGCACTTCAGTAAGTCTTAAGAGGACGCCTAGTAATGTGGAAACTTAGCAACTTGCTTTTCCACCAAATCACCATTATTTCATCCTTTATTTGTAATAAGCTGATAACTTAAAAAATGGGTAATATCATCCACTATACTTCTACTGTAAATGGTGAAAATCTACTTTACAAAGATGTTGGATATTGCCTAAGATAAACATAAACATTGTAGTATGATATTTGTTTTTTATTTTTTTAATTTTTCAGCATTCTTAATTTGGAATAGGAAGAAAAGTGGAGAAGGTGAATTGAACAACAAGGATGTCTGAAAGCTTGATGGACAAAGTAGACCATCTTCTCATTCTGCAAAGTTTCATTTATCCTTCCATCAGTCTCCCTGATGAACAGAACATTTTTCTTTCTCTAGGGGAACTTAAATGAGTCTGTAAATGAAAATGGAAATTACAGCCTCCTAGTTTACTAGCACAGTGAATGAAGGCAGCAAAGCCTGCTTAAGAAATGGAATGTTTGTGACAATGATTAAAGACACTGTACAGAATTGGGTTTTAAGAAGACCACTGTGTTTGTGAATAAGAATATCTTTCTTCCAGGAAAAAAATATATGTGCCTTAAAATATAAAAAGACATCTTGCTGCCTCTCTGGAACACAAGATTGTCACTTATATTATATTGAACTAATTAAACCATCAGTCATCTTCCATTATGAAGTCTCTATTTGTTTATGGTCACTCTCTTAATGTGATGAATGAAAAGTCATTTATCTTTCCCAAAGACCCCTCAGCCATATCTAAATTACTTTCCTTTAAATGACTGAAGATTTTTAATTCAAGTCTACATGTAGTGAGATATATAGCAGACTGTCTGACAGCAATTTGGACATGCCCACATGCCCACGGCAAGCTTCATAAAGAATGTGGAGGTTCTCACCATGCAAAGGACACATTTACTTTTCTCTCTGTTTATTACTGTCTGAAACATAAAGTTAATATCATCTGAAAATTGAGCATCTCAGCCTAGTCCAAACCTGTAAAAACTGCTGGAATTTCAGTCTGGATCCAGATTTAAAACAGAAAATGTTTAAAATACATTTATCCCTCCCTACCTCATTTTAGCCCTCCTTTTCGTTACTATCCAAATACTCCAGCTAGGCCTCTTAGGAATCCAATGAAATATAATTTTAAGGTAGTCACTTTTTATTATTGTTCCTGAATGAGTTACATGAGCATCTTAATCTTCAAGGACATGATTTTGATTTGCAAATCACAGATCAGTCGATATATTTTTAATGGAGCATCCACCACTTCCAGAGAATTGATGTACACACTAAAGCAGGTTACCAAGGAAGGAGCAATACTCACATATTTTTTCCAGACGATTCCAAAATATGTGATCAACTCTGAAAGATCTTACAGGATACCAAAGAAGGGGTGAGTACACTAGATTTAGTTCCCAGATGAATACCTCCAATGTCGAGTACATATATATATTTTTTGGCTTAGTTTAGCAAAAGCAATAATCCAAATAGTCAATTGAATTTTCCCCAAACTCACCTAATCATTTGGCTTCTGTAGTTTCCATAGTAGTGACACCAGAAGATTTTACAGTTAATGGAATGTGGAAGGTGAAATGAGACTTTACACCACCATTGTCCACATTCCAGTCAGTCAATAAACAATTATTAAGTGCCTACTATGTACCAGAAACTGTTAATACCTAAGGAAACAAAAAGATACAGAGGCCAAGTCCTGCCCTCCAATAGTTCACATTGTAATGAAGTAGAAAACAAACAAATATATACAAATAAGATAGCATAAACAGAAAATAATTAGAAATAGAAGACACCAGCATTGAGCTATTGGGAAAGCCTTTCTGTAGAAGGTAAGATTTAAGCTGGGACTTAAAAGAAACCTGGAAGCCAATAGATATAGATGAAGAGAACCATATTCCATTTATGAGGGATAGGCAGATTAAGTGATAGGAGATGAGAAATGGAATGTTTTGCTTCTGGAACATCAAGGAGACTAGTGTTACTGGCTTGAAGTATTTGTAGTAATGCATAATATAATGTACCTCATTGTAATTACATTAAACCTATTGTATGCCCAGCACTGTGTTAAGTAATGTGGACACAATTAATAAAAAGATAGTGCCTACTTTGAGGATTTATGATCTAAATGGGAATACAATAAACAAAAGGAGTCAGGAAAATGGTAGGGGATAGTTAGTGATACTTAGCTTTGAAACATTTTATTCTGTGGAGTTGAAACCAGGCAGGTATAACAACAAGCAACCTGGAACACCCAGGATGGCCTGCTCGCACTAGTTCTTTGATTTGCTTTTCTTAAGGGAAAGTAACTTTTAAGGGGTCAGTATTTTTCTTCTAATTACATTAATTACATTCACTAGTTCAGAGAAAAGGTCATTACCCTGATGCAGAGAAAATGCAAGCAGAGAAATTAGCATAAAGATCAACAGACAAGACTCCAGCTGTCTGAGTAAAGCAATATTGCCCCCTTTACATACATCATGGGATTGAGGGGCATAGACAACTAAGCAGTTGGGGGGACTCTTAATGAACAGTCACTCAGAATCTCTACGAAGAAATCAAAAGATTCTTCTCATGATTGAAACCCTCAAAGCAAAGTGCCAGCTTACCAGAATACATGACAAAGACTCAGTCCCTGACTGGCTCAATCAGAAGGCATGAAAACTATTTGACACAGTGAATTATCAGGTTTCAAAGGAGATTAATCCTTCAGATATTCACAATTTAGATTGAGCCTAGGAAACTGAACTCCAACAAGAAGAAAAACAAATCCCACCTTTCTTATGCTCACAGCAGAAAAACCAATGCAAAAGGGAGCAGTAATCTGTAATATGGAAAGGTAGAATGGGGACCAGGTTATAAAGGGCTTCTGCAGCAAGATGGATGTATTTTGCTTCTTACTTTATATATTCAAAATCATTACCTTGAATCATTCTCATCTTCATCTTATTTTATCTTTTTATTGGATTTTGAAAGATATGGTATTTTCACCAATTGGTATCTAGCTATAATTATGTTCTTTGACTAATTTCTGTCTCCAGATCCCAGACCTCCTTTAGGCTCTAGCTACAATCCCACTTTCTACATAAAATCTTTTCTGATCCTTATTAATACTAATGTCTGAGATTATCTGCAATTTGTTGTGTATATATCTTGTTTGCCCACAGGCAGTTTTATGCTGTTTTACCCATCATTAGCCTGTGAACTCCTTAAGAGGAGCAATTGCTTTCCTGGCTTTGTATACTGTGCCTAGGAGGAGGCCATCCAATAATAGGTACTGAATAAATGTAGATTTTCTTGACCACATGTAATCATCTATTTGCTATTGCATGGGTATCAGTGGTTAAATTCATAGTGTTTTATTTAACTTACTGATATTATTACTAATACTATGGTGATACTTTTTTTTTTCATTTTTATCTACGGGACTCAGATTAGAATTGCCTTTAGCTGACTTACTATCCTGCTATTATTCCTTTTCTATTTGAGGCTCTGAATACTAGTGAATATCTTTTTTATTAAATAAAAGTATTAGGACAAAAACAACTTCTCTAGGCTCACTGAAATTTTCCTAGATAAAACTCTAATAATGAAAACAAGATAGGAAAAACAGTTGTTATTTTTTTTATTTTATTTCATCTCACTTCTGAAATCCACTTAATCTTGCTGGTCTGGCATTCCAAATGATATTTCATCATAGAAATAAGAAATTGCTTTTGAGCGACAAAGGGCTGTGCAAGGTCACCAGCCTCACTCCAAAGCCATCTGGTCTGTAATGGCAAGCAAAAAAGTAGTTAAAACCTTGGTTCAGCTATTAAATTATTCAACACCTTATTTCAGTTCAAGTTTCTTTTAAGCCTTGCCCATGATTATATCAAGTCTTTGTTAAGAAACAGAACTAGTGAACCCCACAACTTGTGAACCACAGAACTTCTCAACCACACAACTTTTGAGCCCCTGTTGGGAGGAGCTAATGACCATATATAAGGAGAAGCCCAAATTGGGAGAGAGCAGAACTAAGAAGAACTGAGGAGAGAACTCTTGTGGTGACAGAGTCCAGAAGGAGAAATTTTGTGGTATCCAGGCACTCTATTTCTGTTTTGTCTGTATTGATTTTTGTTAATGACACTTTATACAGAAGCCTTGGGACCTTCCTGGAAGCCCTGAAAGAGGATTTTCTGCTTGTATGTTCACAGAAGTCCTGGAGGTCAGTTTCAGAGGTCCTCGGATTTTCCTGATGAGTTGTGTTGACCTCTTAGACCCTGTCTGTCGGTTTGTGTTGATTTTAATTTGAATGATTTCTGTTGACTTCTTGGACCTTGTTTATGGGTCTCAGTTGATTTCACATGTGGATAGTGAATTGATGATGGTGCTAGCAATGTGAATGAATGTTATTGTGGTTCTTTTAAGCTTTGTCTTCCCTGAAAGAACTGTGAAGGATTTGATGTAAATTGGACACTGTGAACTTCAGTGTGGAATGGGAACTGGATGAGGAATTATACAAGGAGCTGGAGGAGGAGCTGGACAAGGAGCTGAGAGCTACCTGTCTTTGAATCCAGATGACAGTTGGACAGATTCAGGAAAGAGCTGGGACCATGAAAGAGGACCCATGGAAGATGAGAGCCAGTCTCAAGTCATGATGAAAATACTTCTTCTAGGATAATTAATGCTGACTGAGATCATGATTTACTGTGACCTAGGGGTGGAGAACTTTGACATTTGTACTTTGTGTCCCTTAAGGAGGCTTACTCCTTAAGGATGATTGAGTTAAGGACTTACTGAATGATAACTTTTGCTTAAAACTATGTGGCCATCTTAGTGATAGGTTGTTATGTCTTAATACTGTGGATGCTATAATTTGGTTTCTGTCAATGTTTTGTCTTAGTTTACTGCTGAATAGAGAGTTCACTATTCTATGTAATCAGAACCTCAAAGCTGTTCACAGCATCAGTGCTCTAGAAAGCTGCTTGTGCTTGGCTTTAAAAGATTCAGTGCCCTAATATTCTTCAGGATGGCTGGAGATGGCCCATGGGAGAACCTGGCCCTTTTAGGCTAAGTCCTTTTCAGGTTCTCACTTTGAGTGAGCAAAGTCAACTTCAATCCATGTCATCATTTTGCGGATGTCATGGTCCTCTTAGAAAATGGAAGACAAGGGGTGGCTAGGTGGCACAGTAGATAGAGCACCAGCCCTGGAATCGGGAGGACCTGAGTTTAAATTCTGCCCCAGACCCTTGACACACTTACTAGCCATGTGACTTTGGGTAAGTCACTTAACCCCAATTGCCCTCCAAAAAGGTAAAAGAAAAAAATTATCAAAACAAACAAAAAAGAAAATGTAAGACAAACACAGCCTGTGAGTAGTCAGAGCTGCCTAAATGGGAACCAACTAGTTGGGTAACTCAGCTTGACCTCTCCCTCTTCAAAGGAAGGTGAATTTTGATGGCTGAAAGCTCCACAGTTAAGTTGGAGTTTTCTGCCTAGATTCCTTCCTTTTCCTTTCCTTTCCTTTCCTTTCCTTTCCTTTCCTTTCCTTTCCTTTCCTTTCCTTTCCTTTCCTTTCCTTTCCTTTCCTTTCCTTTCCTTTCCTTTCCTTTCCTTTCCTTTCCTTTCCTTTCATCTCACCCATTCTTCTCTAAAGTCATAGATTGGACCACAATAGGTCCTTGCCCAAGCCCCACTTAATGGCTCTATTTTGGGGTCTTCTGGCCCACGGTGAATGTCAATGATATATATATATTTTTTTTTCTCTTTTCACTAGCAACCCTGAGAGTCTTCCCCTTTCAGTTTTACTTTTTTCCTCTTTTTTCTAATTAAAGGGGACATCCCTTGACCCACTTCTTTAAGAGGCCTATTCCCTACATCAATATTTCTCATTCCTTTTTTAAAGAGGCTTCTTCACTGAATGGGCATTACCTCACTCAAAGCGAGAACCTGAAAAGGTCTTAGTCTAAAAGGGTTGAGGTCTCCCATTATATCCTGGGACATCTCCAGTTGTCTTGAGGAATACCAGGCCTCTGGGCCTAGATAGCTTTGGAGAAGAAAGTGAGGCTAGTGACTTTGAATAGCCCTCCAGCACTCAAATCAAAGTCAATGACAAGTCATGTCATCGTCTTTCTGATGTCATGGCCCTTTTCAAAAATGAAGGAAAAACACAACAACAAAAACAACAAGTTGCATGTATATGCATTAACTTTGACTCGCCTATTCCTTTTTTAATAAAATAATATATTCATGGACATTTACAGGGTCTCCAAGGCAAGAGTTGGTTCTTTTTTGTTTTAATTTCCCCTAGATATTAATTTCTCACTTTATGTCTCTAGTTTGAGAAAATCCAAACGTAAATTATCTCTGAAGCTTTTTTCCAAGTATATGTGGTAGAAGCAACATGAAGATAGATTATTTTACTTCCCATTTGAAAACAATCCAGATGAGGAAGACAGGAGATTAACTACATGGAATTTTCCTGAAAGAATAGGGAAGCAATATTTGTAGATACATTATTTTTGCTTGAAATTAATCCTTTCACTATTTTGTGTCAATGAATGACAATAGACACCACTAACATGGAAATATTGGAGAAAATGATCACTCAGAATAATTACAAAATATAAAGGAAAAAAATTAAAATTCATTCTAAAGTTTACAACAAATTTTACTCGTTGCAGCACTGAGGAATGCAAAGTATAATTCTCTTCATTTTAGAGACACTGAGAAACAGAGCAATTAAAGAATTTACTCACAGTCACCAGTAGGAAGTGGAGGGACTCAGAACCAAAGTCACATCTTGGGTCCTTTTAAGGGACAAATATTTTCCACTCTCTCCTTCTTCCTATGTCCATCTTGCTTTGGACCTAATAAGCCATAACATATCCCTGGAAAATTAACCAAATATAAACATGTCATAAACATCCATTTGTTGACATAATTAATTCAAGCTGGAATTCTGAGTATCCAAATGCTTAGAGAATCAATATGAATTTTGAAAATAAGTTGTATGCTCTATATCAATATGTCCAATATCATGACGTAAACAGAGAATATTAAGCATATCACAAAACTGTAATAAAAAAATTGATCACTTTCAGTCAGCATAAATAGTTTAAATAATGCATAGCAAAGACATTATATAAAATGCATTATTCATAACATTGCTTCTACATATATTTGAAAATGGTATGGTACTAGCTGCCTTGGGAATTTGTGTCAAGGCATGGTATGTTGTTCATAACTTTCTACTCCACCACACTTTTTTGCCTAAAGAGGTTTCTCTAATTGGATTGTCAGTCATTCACTAGCTAACTTTTCCAGGTGACACATTTTCTTTAACCATTTCTTTGTTCAATTTTTGCTTTTTGAATAATGATTCTGTCTCTCTGCTATATCCTGCATACTTTTCCCAATCAACCTACTCTTTAGGTTTTTTTTTCCTAACTTAAACAAAGTTCTCAACACCTTATTATGTGGTTCTTGAACTCACTGTGGATCAAAGAAACGAGTAACTAGTAGATAAATTATTTTTATTTAATAAAATTTTATTATATTTGACGACTGCTGAAATTTTAAAATTTGGTATTGAAACACTTACGTTGATATCATCAGTTTGGGTCAATTGCTTTTTGTACTTTGCAGGCATTTTTGTAAAGCTTGCTGAATTTAGAACATTTCCAACACTATCACCCTCACATTTTGCTAACTTCATTTGGAATTGAATTTTCTATTGATTCATTTCTCTTAAAATACATACGCTGAATGTCAATTTGAGAGGTTAAAAAAAAGATAAAGTAAATGAGTTACAGTACAAGAGGGAAGAGCCAAACACCTTTCCTGTTCTTTGCCCTCCGCCAGTCCTGTTCCAATTATTAAATAAGGAAAGAAACACATGGTAGTCAAATTTATTTTATTATATAATTTTGGAATATTATACAAAGTATTCTTAATTATCATGTAGTTTAGCTCCAATATTTTTATTTGATGAAACTGACACTCAAATAGTGAACATAACTTGTCCAAAGTGGTATAGCCATCAAAGCTTTTAAGTGACAAAACAGGGACTTAAACTAAGTCTTCTAACCTCAAATCTAATTCTCTTTTCATTATAGACTGTCCTTTTATTGAAACCAACAAACTATATATATTTGTATTTTAGGCAATGTATCCTGATGACTAATTTTATGTTATGAGATTAATTCATGGGATGACTCAGTACTCAATCTGTATCTATATATGGACAATCAGGTAGCAAGTCAACATTAGTTGAACTTGTTTGTGGGACTTTGCCCTTGTTGCTGTCTATGGGGAAAAAATAAACAAATATGACAAAAAGGGTAGAAATTAATGCATTATCAAATTACTGAGGAAATAGGACATGTGCATGTGAAAAAAAATACTAGATTATTTTAAGTTAATTCTTGGGTCTAAGTTCCCATCCCTGACCTGCAAGATTGCTTCCAGTTCAAATGCTACAATTCTATGTACGAATTATGTGACGTATAACTGTGCTGAGGGCACTAACAACTGAATCTTGGGACAGAGATCCTCAACTATTAAGTCTTCTAAAATTCAAATAGACAATCATCCATAAGATATCCCACATACCTTAATATGAAAATAAGCCCTTGCTCAGAAGATATTTGCTTTCTAGATTTTCCATTAGAATGTGAGCACCTTGGGGGTTAGGACTGTCTTTTACCTTTCTTCCTATCCTCAGCACTTAGAACAGTGAGTGGCAGGTAGTAGATATTTAATAAATATTTGTTAATTTGACTTGACCCTCTCTTTCTCTGGACCTCCCTCTATTCAAGCTACATTAATTCCTTAGGAAAACTCAATTTTCAGAGTATTGATAACAACCTTATTCCAAACCTAATATCCTTTCTGACTGTTGTCTATCTCTTGCAAACATTACTCAAGGGAGGAAATTGTCTCAAATCATCAGAAAGGAATACAATAGATGACCTTGAATTAAAATTTATCATTATGAATTCTCTATTTGTTTTCCAAGTGTACCTCGACATACACAAGGGTACAAGAGCCATGCTGAGGGAGAATATGTGGGACAAATGCCCTGCTGGATGCCTTCCTTTCATTGAAAACATGCCAGGAAAGCTCAAAGCATGACCAGTAGGAAAGCTAACTGTGGAATCCAGATGGCTGAGGCCAAATAGTCTCACTGTGATACATATATACCCTTATTCTTAATTACAGAATCAGCAAAACTATAAGAGCTTTTGGTAATTTTGTTCCTAGTAAAAATCCCATTGTATAAATCAGATATTGTAGAAGAACAGTGGTGAGACCTCAGTTCCAATTCTTGTTCTGGTCTACTTACACAACCTTGATAAGTCAGTCATCTTCTTGGGGTCTTGCTTTACTTACCTGTAAAATAAAGGATTTCAATTAGATGAAGCTATGGACCTTCCCACCTCTAAATCTACGATCTTATGACCCCATTTTCATTCATGTTTAATTTCCTGATACTTCCTGTCAGTGATGAAATATAGCTATTTTTCTTTGGCGTAAAAGAAAAAAAGTACAAAGCATCTTTCTTCTTGCTGACTTAGTTTTACAATTTTCCTTATTATTCAGATATTTATTTAACAGCATTAAGGTTGTCTATCCCCTACAAAATGAATGAAATAGGAAAATCAATGGGTTTTGGATTTAGGATCTGAGTTCAAAATTTGCCTCTGGCATTACCTGGATGACCTGTCCTCTGGATTTGAATTTCTTTTTTTCTGTAAAATGTAAAATCTCAAAAATTCCTTCAGTCTTTAAATGTCTGATATCTGATAGTCTCCCACCCACCGGAGGCCTTCTCAGTACCCCTCAATCACAAATTAAGATGCTGTTTGTACATATGAAAGTATGTACTTAATATGTGCACATTATTTTCCCCTCTAGATTGTGAGCTTCTTGAGGTGAGGGCTTATGGTTTTCCCTTTGTATGTATATCCCTCAGGTTTATCAGAGAACCTGGAAATTAGAAGTCAGTGTTTATTGCCTGAGTGATTTTTGACTAAGTAAAGAGGTACCCTAAAATCATTTTCAATACTCTTCCTAGCAATTTGGGGATCTGATTCAAATTATATCAAATTGAGATTGGTCTTTAAAAATTAATTAAAGCACAGATGCCTTCAGGCCTTTTGCAATTGCACCAAAGCAACCTCAGGAAAGGGCAAATTTCAAGCTTCAGTGTTTATGGAATTCATTTCATGATATCCCTATTTCTTAATACCCCCCATATACCTAAAAACCTTGTATTTATAGGCATAGGGACTGGACCAGTGATACTGGTAGTAGCAAAACTCCTGGTAAAGAATGTCCTCTACCATTGGAAATTGAACCTTTCTTTGAAACAAAGTCTTAGTCACTTAGAGCACTAAGATTTTAATTAATTTGTCTATGGCCATATAGCTAGCATTATTATCAGAAGCAAGACTTGATCCCTGATCTTTCTCACTCCAAGGTCATCTTTCCATCCCCTCATGCATGTCACACTGTCTCTCCTATAGGTATAGAATGTGTTTCCTGTGAAAGATTGAAAACTGCTGGAGAGAAAAACCATTGTATTTTTTTCTTTGCATCTCCAGATTCTAATATAGTGCCTGGTAATATAAATAGTGCCTAATAAATGTCAGCTGACTGAGTAATTGTGCAATTGACAAGCAATTTTCAAGTCCTTATATTGTATGAAAAGCTCTATGAGACACAGGAGATAAAATTAAATACATACATACATATATATGTATTTAATTTATACACATATATACATATGTATATGTAATATATGTGTATTATATATACATATATTATGTATTATATTATACATCATATGTAATTATGTATAATATATAATATTATATTATATATAACATGTGTATATTATATATACTATTAATACATAATATGAGTGTGTGTTGTATACATATAATAATACATATATGTATGTATTTGTATGTATATGTGTGTATATTGTATCAGCAAGCACTCTATCAGACCTAGGGCAGTTGCTAGCACAGGTTCTTAGATGTGCTTTTCTAAAGGAAAGCAACTCAAAATGGGTTAAAAATGTTTCTTTAGTCAAACAAACATGTCATTTACACAGTTTAGGGGAAAAAGTCAGCTGAACTCCAGAGAATACAAACACAAGTTAACAAGCAGATCAAGAAACAGATCCACAGATGGGCTTCCAACCATCTGACCATCACATCCATTACCTATTCAAGTTACCAGAGAGGGAAGCATCAATATCTGGGTTTTTCAAAGCCCGGGGAGCTCAACAGCTTCCCAGAGTCTCATCTGACCAAATCACACAACTCTTCTCAAAGTG
>JAQQSW010015234.1:0-11932 GCA_028646575.1 Pseudocheirus occidentalis | reverse complement strand
GTGCTGCAGCCCCCATCAGCTTTGGCTTGCTGAAAGTGCAGCCCAGGACCACCACCCAGGACCATGATCCAGATCCAGGCCGCACAATGCAAAAACCCTTGGCCCTGATCAATTATCTCAGTCCCCCTGCAATTGGCAGGCCAGGAGCTCTGAAGCAGCCTAGTGGAAGCAGTTGCTGGTTTCAGCAGATCCTGCCATTTCCCTACTGCTTCCTTGCCCTGGGGGCAGATCGGCAAAATTGCTTTTCCTCCCCCAAATTTAGCTTGAAATCTTGTCTTTTACTGACCTTTCTCTAATCCTTATTTTCCCTGGCTTGATAGATGTGGAGGTTGCTCCAGGTGCTGCAGATCTGCTCTCAGGTAGACTCATGCTGCCGCTTGGCTACTCCTGACCACCTGGGGCCTGGCCGCGCTTTTGGTTTTGGGCTGGGCTGGCCTCGGCTCCCGGTCTGCCACAATGAGTCCCTCCTGCCGAGCTGCCTCCAGCAAGAGATGTGTTTTCTGTGTTTATGTGAATTTGGGAGCCCTAAAATTTGTTTAGAGTCATATTTTATGGGTATTTAGGGTGGCTGCTTGGGAGCTGTGAAACTCTGCTGCTTCTATGCCGCCATCTTGGCTCTGCCCTGCCTTTCTTTCTTATTTAATCAAATACCAGAGCTGGATTTCCAGGTTTGTGAGGAAGATCTATGGCTGGGCAAGGAGACTTGAAGAATAGCCAGGAGACAGTCAGCAAGGTCAGCCAGGTTTCAGAGTAGAAAGAAAAGTCGTGGGAACTTAGGTATAGAGTTAGAAGGGGATATCACACATTATCTTCTCTACCTTCCTCATTTTATATATCAAAGGTTTATAAAGCCACACCTGGTCCAATACTATCATTTTATAGATGAGGAAACCAAGTTTCAGAGTATTTAAGTAACTTGTCCAAAGTTATATGGGTGATACATAAGAAAATCAAAATTTGAACCTCTGTGATCAAATCTAGATATCAGTTCACTAGGGTGCAGATTCTTAAGGAAAGGAATTAAAGAAATTGGTTTTACAATTTTTTAAAAATTCTAAAATCTATGTTTCAGATGCCAAGGAACTGAAGGTGTGGGGGAAGAACTGAATAAGAAAGCTAAGAGGCAGTTAGGTGACACAGTGAGTGGACGAAGCATTGCGCTTGAAGTTGAGAAAACCAAAGTTCCAACACATCTTCAGACCCTTACTAGCGGTATGACCCAAAGCTAATCAATTAATCTGCCTCAGTTTTCTTATCTGTAAAATGAATATTATAATAACAGCATCAACCTCTCAAGGTTGCTGTGAAAATCGAATGAGATATTTTAAATTACGTATGACAGTAGCTGGCATGTAGTAGGTAGAAATAAATGGTGAAATTATTAATGATCTGGAGAAATGGGAAAATATTTTGGCAGTCCTTCCTCCCTTTCCTCCTCCTTACCTTTCCTTCTTTCCTCCTTTCTTCCTTTCCTCTTTCCTTCCTTCCTTCCTTCTTTCCTGCTTCCTTCCTTCATTCCTTCCCTCTTTCCCTCTTGCTTTCCTTCCTTCCTTCCAGAAGATAAGCTAAGAAAATAATTGCTATAGAAGTCAGCTGCAGTCCAATGACATATAGTCAAAAGGGAGGCTGGCCCAGCTATGACTAAATATGAAGCATGATATTGTTCTAGCCAAAATGTAATGACAAAGGTATCATGTAACACTTAAATCTCACAAGAATGGGTTCAAGAGGAGCCCCTGGTGTATTGAATTATTTGCTATACCAGGTAGTATTCTAAAAAAAAACACAAATGTATATTTCTGCTCAGAAAAAATATTAAATTGAAATTTTATACAAGTAGATTCAAGAACCTGCCATGCTACAAATTCTTTTGGCAATCAAACATCATGGAAAACAGGAGAGCTACCACAAAATTGGAAAAGGGCAAATATTTCCCTGATTTTCAAAAAAGTGAAAAGAAAACATTTGACTACAGGCAGGTAAGCTTGACTTTAATTCCTGGAAAAATTCTAGAACATCATTTAAAAAAGATACTTGCTGAATGTTTAAAAAAGAAAATGGTGGTTATAAAGAACCAATGAGGTTTTATCGAGAATAATTTATCCCAGACTAATCTCATAATCCTCTTGGGACATGATTATTAAACTGAGGCAGAAGAAGGATGCTGTATTTATGTTCAAGTTTTAGGGGAAAAAAGCTTTAAATAAAGTATTTTATGCTATTCTTATGGAGAGATAAGGATCAGAAGAAAATGCAAGGAGGGAAAAAGTACTTACCATATGCCATGTACTTTCCAAATATTATTTCATTTAATCTTCACAGTAACCCTGGGAGGTAAATGCTGTTATTATCCCCATTTTAGAGTTAGTGAGACTGAGGCAAATAAAGGTTAAATGATTCACCCAGGGTGACAGAGTGTCTGATAGTAGATTTGAACTGAGGTCTTCCTGACTCCAGGACCAGCATTCCCACATAGCTGCTCCTATGTGGTCAGATGGATTCATAACTGGCTACAAGTAGTTATTAATATCAAAGTAGCAGGAATTCTCAAGCCCTCCAGGCATCTATGATTGGCCATGTGAGGTTTAACACTTTTTATCAGTGGCTTGGCTAAATACATAGACAGTATGATCACCATATTTGCAGATGACATAAAATTGAGAAGGATAGGCAACATATTAGTTAATAAAATAGTTGAGTAAAAATCCAAAAAGCTCTTGAGAGGATAGATCATGGGACTAAATCTAGTAAGATGGAATTTAACAGGAATAAAAGTAAAGTCTTGTACTTGAGTACAAAAGAAAATATAAGAGAGGAAACACGCATAGTGTTTGTTCTGAAAAAGATCTTGTAGGCCTAGTGAACTACAATCTCAGTATGAATAAGCAGTGAGATGTGTCCAAAAAAACAAACCAAAAAAGCTCATTTTATCTTGAGCTGCTTCAAGACAAGTAAAGCTTCCAGGAAAAGGCAAGTGATAATCCCTTTGTACTCTGCCTCATCAGAAATCATGTGAAATATTTTGTTCAGTTAAGGACACTAAGGTTTGAGAAAGATACTGTTAATACAGAAAATGTCCAGGGGAGGGCAACTAGAATGGTGAAGAGACTTGAGTCCATCCCATATATAGAATGGTTGAAGTAAATGGGCCTCTTTTACCTAGAGCAGAAAAGATTCAGGTATGCGTGAAGGATTAGACTCTTCCCCCATCATGACCCACTATATTCTCATGATCTCCCTAAAAGGAGGGGAAATTTGGGTCCTCCAAATTCAGTCTATTGGTTCTCTTTTTTAGACCAATACATGCACACACACACACACACACACACACACACACACACGCACGCACATGCATACCACACTGTTAAATCATGGAAGAAAGCTCAATGAGTAAAACTCATCCTTCAGGAGGTCCCAATGGAGATGTTCATATCTTGCAGTTATATCCACAAAGTCCCAAAGATTCTCTGCCCTGTAAAGTCATCAACCCAATCAGGAAATTCCTTTGATCAACTCCCAAAATTATGCATACATATATTTGCATATTTATTGAGGCACAATCTGAGAAACCTATTACAGAGAAAAAGCTAGTCCAGATAGTAGGCAAATTCTTTATAAGAGAAGCAAGGCCCTTTGCTCCAGTTAAAGACCATTTAATCTAGGTATTGGGAACCTGTGGCCTCGAGGCTACATGTGAACCTCTAGGTCCTCAAGTGCAGCCCTTTGGCTGAATACAAATTTCACAGAACAAATCCCCTCAACAAAAAAAGTATAAATAAAATAAAAGTACTAAAAAAAGAAAAATGAAAGGACTAAATTTTAATCCCTCTTAATTTTTCTCTACTTAAATTACATAGGTGCTTTTATGTAAATAGCTAATGTGAATATTTAATATTTTAACACAAAAAAATTCTCTGTAAATCCCAGGAAGCCATTCATTATTTTGGAGTTGAGAGGAAAGCTGAGAACAGGGAAAGACAATGATTCCATTTCTTATGTGCTGTAAGAGAGAGGTCCTTGGTGAATCAATAAGCCTTTTTTTAACAACAAAGTTTGAGTACTATTTTATTTTTTTAAATTTAAATCCTATACTCACCACTCATTTGGGTATCTGGCATCTGATCCAAATTTATCGCAGCAGATGTTAAAGCAGAAATGAACAATAAAGTGACTTTGGTAGTTCTCTGGCCATCTGAATTATAATCAAAAGGGTTGGCATTGACATGTCTCTAATTTAATTCACATTTCATCTCTAGCCATGGCCATAAAATCCTAAAAAGCTGCCTTCTTCTTTAATTGAAGTAGAAAACCAAATGAATATGAATATAGAAATGCTCAAGAACATGGAACCATGCTCTTCATTTTAATTTAGAAATACGATAACCTGGAATCTACAAACGATTTCTAGTGATCCTGCCTTATTTGTATTTCTTAGCTTTTCCAGAGTTGTGTATAATATAATCACCTCATCACTCAATTAAAGGATCTTTGATTTTATCAGTCTGAGGAGTTTCGGGTGTGTAAACTAACTCCCTCAGATTAGAATATAACCTATCTATGTCTTAGTAGGTAAGTTATATGAAGTTGCTTGACTATTACTTATAAATAAAACTGTAATAAAAGTTCATAGTTTATTATTGAGTCCTTTCTCCTGTTCTTTGTCTATTGAAATGTTTCTGTTTGGTGATTGTTAAATTAATAACAAAAGAAAATTGAAAGTAAAAGAGAAGAAGGAAGGAAGGAAGGAAGGAAGGAAGGAAGGAAGGAAATAAGTCACACAGAGGCAATATTTGAACCCAGAATTTCCTGACTGAGTCTAGTGTTCTATCTACTAGTCCATATTCCCTCCTTCCTTATACTTAGTAGACTCATAATGAATATTTAAGGAAGGAAAGAATATAATACACTCTAAATCAATTGGAAGGAAGTACTTAGGGTAAGAAAATGGCATTTTATGACCCAAAACTTGTGGGCAAACTTTGTTGTGCCCCAAATGATACAACAATCTCTGTCATCATTCACAAGACAAAGTTATCCCTCTGTACCTAAATTCTAAAACCTTTTTTGTCCTTTAAAATAAAATTTCTTAATGCCCTTTTAACATTTAAAAATGAAACGAGGAATTTTCATTTGAAGGTACCCATTGGGCATCTATTTGAGCCAACCACTCTAGGAGCTGCTGTAATTTCTAACTTCTTTGAAAACCAAGCATCAATTGTAACATGGGCAAATAAGTGTTATTGCAGTAATTTGATATAATGATAAACTAGGAAAATGTGAGGAAGATAGCCCTCCTAGAATATGCAGGTTGTTTTTATCCTAATATATGCAGCCAAGGAGATTACTAAAATACTTGCCTTTCCCCCTTCCATTATTCTGATGTCCTTTTAATATATGTTCATATTTCACAGCACTATTAGACTAAATGACTAGAGCAGAAAGAGGCCATTAAAAGCATATTGTGTTGAAAAGAGGGTTTTTTGTATGTGTTTTCCCCTAGTATTAAAAGACTGAAGTAATGACCTTAATAGTTATGGCAAGGAGCTGTTTCCATTCAAAGTTTATTTTTTTGAGCTGCTTATAAACTCTGCTCAAGTGAATTATTTCCTGTAGAAATTTCACACGATGATTCTCAGCTTCACAGGTGATTCATTATTGAATTTCCGTACAGTTTGCATTTCTAACTCAAGGTATTTGATAAAAAAAAAAATGTTTCACTCTGGAAGCCTGGATAAAGGCAAAGACATAGGGAAGGCAATAAGCCATTTGATATAATCACAAACTAGGGTTGTAATTATTTAGTCAATTAGCATGTATTTATTAATAGTTTACTATGAACCAGAAACTCTATGACGTGCTAAAAATACAAAGAACAAAATTAAACACTCCCTGTCCTCAAGAGGTGTGCATGCTCTAAAGGCAAAGCAAGAGGTTGGGGAGGGGTTTGTCAAGAAATAGGTTCTTGAGACTTGCCTGGTAAAACTCCATTCTGCTACATTACAATTAACTTTGCGAAAGTTTACGCTGTGGTTGTGTACTTTTGCTCTCATGATCAACACCCCCCAAAGTTTTCCCTTGTGTCAATAAGAGAAGCCTGCTACAGACCTGGAAATAAGGACAATATTTCATTGTCTTCCAGCCAAGGAGGTGGTCTAAGAAAGGCCCATCCGAGAGTATTGCATTAGGAGCCAGCAAGCCTCCATTTCAACCCCAGTTCTGCTACTGATCAGCCGAGTGACCTTAGGCAAACACCCAGGTGAACCTCAGCTTCCTCACTGTATCATCATGAAGATGATAGCTATTACTCCAAAATTGCTGAGTCTGGCATAAAAATCAGGATGCTTTTTGTCTTTAATAAACATGTACAATATTTTCCAAGTGAAATTGTATAGTTTATAGGAACATAGAGCTAAAACTGGAAGGGACTTCAGGCCTAGATGAGCAGCTGAATGGTGCAATGGGATCTGGAGGCAGGAAAACCTGAGTTCAAAACCAGCCTCAGACATTCATTAGTAGTATGACCCTGGGCTAGTCACTTAATCTGTTTGCCTCAGTTTACTCATCTGTAAAAATGAGGATAATAACAGTACTCCCCCCCCAGAGCTGTTTTCAGAAACCAAAGAGATAGTAATTACTAAGCACTTAGAACAACTTCTGCTACACAGCAGGCTCTATATACATGTTAGCTATTGTTATTAAATAGGTCAACACAAGCTATATGCACCATTTGGAAGATGAAGAAACTTGGTTCTGCGGAAATAAAGTGACTTGCCTAAGGTCCCACAGATGATAAGTACCCACAGTACAATATAAACTCTATTCCTTTGACTCTTTTGGTTGACCCTGACTCCCTCCTGGATTTGAGCTGATTGTCCAGCAACGTGGCTTAGTGCAAAGGGAAATATATTTGGAATCCAAGTACCTAGATTCACTGTCCACCTCTGTTGATACTGCCTAAATAACCTAAGCAGGCAGCTTAACCTCTCATGATGTGACATTTAAAACAGCTCAAGAGACAGAATTTCTGAATAATTAATCATTTTATTAATCAAGTTAGCAATAATTTTAAAAGGGATCAACGACACTCTCTAATGCCAAAGATCCCTCATGTGCTTATATGCCTTTGGAAGAGTGGCTGTTCCTGAGGGTGGCAATCGACTCTGGTTAACAAGCAATAAGAGAGTGGATATTATGATGAGAGGGGAACTTATTCTAATGAGGGCTTGGGAGACATGACTTTGATCATGTCCTTTACTTCCAAATCACCACCAGCTTTGGACATTTTAATCAAAGAATTTATCCCCAGCTAAACCTGAATGGAAAGCCACCTGCGGGAATTCACCTAGATAAGATGGTGGGAGTGGGGGAAATTGTTGACAGGAGTCAGTAATGTGCTTCAAAGGCTCGGCTCAAAACAAGGAAATAGAGCAGGGGAAAAGCCTGGATCTTCCCCATTATTGGGGACTGGTGATTAATCATTAATTAATTTGTGGTTATTATTAATTATTTTGTGATTGTTTATTATTGATTAATTAATTATTAATTAATTGGTGATTAATAATAATTTCTCTCATTGGTCTCAACTTCCTCAACTGCACAGAGAGAAAGCTATTAGCAGCCAAGCAACTGCTCAGTGGCCTGGACAGAACGAATGGCTGATTTCTAAAGTCTCTGCCACCTCTTAAGCCTAAAAAAGATAACCTCAATGTTGGACACATCAGTGGAACTTGTAATTACAGCACTGGGCACAATTAGGGTGTTCAAGGAGCATATTTCAAGAAAAGGGACATCAAAATCACATTAACACTGGAAGGGATCTTGGAAATGATGTGATTCAAACACCTTACTTTACAGATGGGTAAAATGAGTCTCGGGGCATTAGGTAGAAACAAAACAAGCATTTCTTAAGCATCTTCTATGTTCCAGACACTGAGCTATGTTTTTGTTATTGTTCAGTTGTTTCAGTTGTGTTTGACTCCTGGTGACCCTATTTGGAGTTTTCTTGGCAAAGATACATTTCCTTCTCCAGCTCATTTTACAGATGGAGAACTAAGGCAGACAGGGTTAAGTGACTTGCCCAGGGTCACACAGTTAGCGTCTGAGGCCATTTGAATTCCTGACTCCAGGCCCAACGCTCTATGGACTGTTCAAACTAGTTGTCCTAGTAATAGACTAGTGGTGATCAAAAACAGGGATTCTGACACAAGTCCAGTGTTCTCTCCATCCTAGCACATTGCCTCTCCATCCTGATTATTGGCAGGCTTTCTGGTGGCTAAGTAAAAAAAAAAAAAAAAAAAGCAATACTACTGATAAAGTAGAGAGAGAAGTCCCTATCGATCTAGTAAGTCTCATGGGGAGTTTCACAGAACTCATGGACCCAGCTTGAAGCCTAAGGGATCTCAGTGGATATAAGTGACCTCCTTCCTAAGATCATTTGGCATCAGACACGACTGCTAAACGCTGTTCTTTCGGGGTGTGCATGAATCAGAATTGTTTTGGAACCAATGGAAGTAAATAAGTAGAGGGAAGGCAGTCATCCCTCTTGCAAGCTGACGTTGAAGAAAGAGCTAAAGCTGTTCTTTCATTTTCTCATACAAAGTTAGTGTTTTGCAATGCTTTTCATAACCTAGGGCAGTAATCCAAATAATGAGTCATCAAGATGATGGATGGCAATGGATATAGACACCTCAGAAAACTTTTAAGGTCCTCAAATGCCTGGGTGTCTGGAGGCTGAATAAGCTATCAGAAATACTGAAGTGTTGATTCAGGGTGGGAATGCATATCATTTTTAGAGCAATTTAATGTTCTTCAAAGCTGTTATCGCTGTAAACTGAATTCTGTTTGTCCATAAGACATACCTAATGTGGGCAGGCATCAGTGGAAGTGATACTTCTGTTGGTTTTCTAATACATGCATAATATATTGGAGAAGCTCCAGGAGCTGGATGGATTCTCATGTGCTAAGTGTGTGACCTTACGTAAAGCACTGAGCCTCAGTGTTCTCATCTGCAAAATGGGAATAACAATACTTATGCTATCTATCATAGGAGATCATAAAACAAAGTGTTTTATTGACCTTGAACGACTATAAAATTGTGAGTTGCTGTTATTATACTATATATTATTGTAATATGTTATTAAACATTATATTGTTATAGATCATATCATTATTGCTCTAACTTGAAGAAACTCCTTTTAGGGAGGGAAGAGGGTGCTTCCGGCTTTACATTCCTGCAAAGGCTGCCAGGTAAAAGGGTCAGTTGGTGCTAATTGTGATGGTTAGTTTGGATATAAGGTACCTGTTTACTGAGGAACTGGGCTGAGAGCAGCCATTCACTCTGTCCAGGCCACTGAGCAGCTGCTCAGCTGCTAATTTCTCTCTGTGCTGACCAAGACTGGATTCAAACCAGCACTGACCTTTGCTTTCTGTGCCTGTAATTAAGGATGTCTGCCATCCCCATAATCCAGTTTCAAGCCTGATTAATTTTCATAATTACAAAATACATTTCTGCAGCTGTAATAATGGAAGGCCTGGCCCACAGGAATGAGAGAGAGCCATGAAGGCAAGAATATATAACAACAAGAATGCTTCACACTTATTTCATCTTTAATTAGTATTTTTCTAAGCACTTGACATCCATTATCTAGCTATTCCTAGTGACTTTCTGGGGAGGTACCACGTACTTATACTCACATTCTACGTCAGGCTATGAAACAAAGCAGGAGGCTTGTTCATGGATCTAAAGCAACAAAGGACAGAGGTGTCCCACAAGGAGAGCTCACAACAATCCTAGTGGGGACTGAATTAGATTAAAATGTAATTAGAAAATATTTAACAAAATAAACAAAAATACAATAGGACATAGGTGAATTTAATATGCACTTTTATAATATAAAGCCACAGGGATCCTCATGCATAGTTTCACAGACCCTGTCTCTATCTGAGTTTGACACTATTACTCTAAGCCATTACCTAAGACTATTAGTTGTATTGGGCAGCTAGGTGGTACAGTGGATAGAGAGCTGGGTTTGGAGTCAGGAAGACTCATCTTCCTGAGTTCAAATCTGGCCTCTGATACTTACTAGCTATGTGACCCTGGGAAGTCACTTGACCCTTTTGGCCTCAGTTTCTTCATCTGTAAAATGAACTGAAGAAAGAAATGGCGGACCGTTCCAGTATCTTTGCCAAGAAAAGCCCGTATGTGGTCATACAGAGTCAGACACAACTAAAATGACTGAACCACAAAAATTAGACGACACGCCTGAGAATTATTGTCCAACCCTCTTCTTTTACCGATAAAAGGATCATGGAACCAGAGCTAGAAGGGACATTAGAGTCATCTAATCCAACTCCCTTATTTCACAATGAGGAAGCCTTGGCCCAGAGGGGAAATGACTTGTCTCACACCACATACTTAAGTGGAAGAGGCAGAGGAGGAAGGAGATTGAACCCATGTTCTCTGTCTTGAAATCCAAAATCCTTCTTGCTGGTCTCCCTTGAGAAAAGAATGATAACAAGCCCATAGTTCTAAAGCACAGATGCAGAGAAATGCAGAGATCTCAATTAATAGCCTCTTTGGAAGCAGGCAAATTAATGACCCATTTTATGGGTGACTCATTTTAATGGCCATTGCATTTATGCTGGGTATACCAGTTAGCCAAGGGAATTGGAAAATTACCTGTGACCAGGGTAAAGGGTTATTTACTAGAAACTTTGTTCATGACAAATTAGGAGCTACTTCTTTGCCTTTGGATTTTTATTAGCTGAATAGGACCCTAACTATTTGGGTTTAAAAAGCTCCCCAACAACCCTCCCTTCTCCTTGCCTTCCCTATCAATCATCTCTAATTAAAAAGGGACAAAAATTTTCTAGAAATACATAAGTCTTAGGGACTATAAGGGTTATAAAGTCTGTATGTTATGTAACTTAACAACATACTCTTCCCAGCAGCAAGGTACCCTAAGGGGGAGACAGGAGTTAGCATGGTGACAGGCAAGTCAAATCACTGTCATGATCTTGACCACTATCTCCCTTTAGACCCTAATAATGACATCCCAGAATGCTGAATTTGAGAATCTTATGAACATCAGTGCCCCTAGATCACCAGAACTGCTTCTAGCCTAGCCTCAACAGCCATCATTGAAGGGAGAAATCAGTGTGTGTGTGTGTGTGTGTGTGTGTGTGTGTGTGTGTGTGTGTGTGTGTGTGTGATGGGGAGTTTCCCATCTTTATCAGTACTGGTAACATCTACTAACCAATTACTACCAAAAGGAAGATCAGCATAGGACCCCCAGGAATGGTAAACACTGACTCGTCTGTTAGTTCTACTTCTTGCTCAACTTTCATCAACACCATCTGGGGAAAAAATTCCTGTGGATAGGGTGCCAACCATTCCCACCAATACCACACACAAAGCAAACAAGCCATCCTGGCTGAAGGTGAAACAGAAAACAGTATGTGTAAGGCAAATTAAACCACCACTACCATCTTGACCACCATCTCCCCTCAGACACTAGTGGGGATAACTTGGGACCCTGAAGCCAAGAGCTTTGGGAATTGCAATGCTTCTAGCACAGTTTTCTGGCATCATCCTGGTAAGGATAATACATCTTGTGGAGAGGCAGGCTGGCAACTGTTCCTTCAAGTGCTGTAATCATAGCTAGCTAATGAAGACACAGAAAAGAAAGTTCTTGGCACCAAAATCCTTAGCACAATCAAAATGGTCAATATTAGAAACTGATAAAATTTTATCAGAAGAAATGACATTGGGGAAGCTTGGTGGTGCAGTCAATAGAGTACCTGCCCTGGAATCAGGAGAACCTGAGTTCAAATCCAACCTCAGACACTTAACATTTACTAACTGTGTGACCTTGGGCAAGTCACTTAACCCCAATTGCCCTGCCTTCCCCCTCCAAAAAGCAAAAAAAAAAAA
>JAQQSW010015233.1:0-11932 GCA_028646575.1 Pseudocheirus occidentalis | reverse complement strand
AGAGAGATTCTCTTACAGCATCTGAAAACTGACTGAGAATTGAGATGGAGTTTTCCTGAGACTAGAATCTGGTGAAGGCCACCCAGAAGACCAATATTCTTTCTGGGTCCTAGGGCCAGCTGAAATGCTGGAAGACTGAAGGACCATGACCAGGATAAGACTTTGTTTGTTCATGGCCAGGCTGATCCTTGAGTTCCATGCAAGAGAAGTGGTGAAGGGTTTGAGGTGTGTTGGATCCCATGAACTTTAGTGTGTGTCAGGGACTGTCCTGAGGACTGGACAAGGACCTGGAAGCTGTCTGCTTCTGAATCCAGGTGACTGTTTGGCAAATTCAGGAGGGAGCTAGGACCATGGAAGGGGATCCAGGGAATCAGAGAGACCACCTAGAGACAAGATGAAGAAAAGGCCTCCCCTTGGAGGAAATTGAGGTTTGCTGGACACCAAGGGGTGAAGGGTTTGTGTGATTTTTCTAATTACTGTGTTTGTGATTAATGATATTTAGAAATTGGGAATCTAGATTAGTGACTGATTAAGTTAATGTTTGCCCCATGAGTGGAAATTTGATGATTGTATTATGAATTGACTGAATGATTAAGTGAGGAGGGTTTCTCCTTTAGGGAAACCAGATGATTATTCTTTTGTTCCTTGTTCTAAATATTGTGGCCACCATAGTGAAAACTGTGTGGCCATTCTAATTTCATGCTGTTATGAACACTATATTGTGACTTTCTGAGATCAGATGTAATATTGTGAATATTATGTTGTTAATGTTTGCCTTTATTTGTACTGGAATAAGCAGAGTGTTCACTATTACTGTGTAATCTGAACCTCAAAAGCTATTCACAGCAGCATTCTTTTGGGAATCTGCTAGTGCATGATATTACAATATCCTGTAAAACATTTTTGCAAACTTGAAGCGCTGTACAAATATGTGTAAATTAATTCCTTTTGTTAACTTGTGCACATAGGCAACATTAACATTAGAAAGATTAAATGCTGGAAGGATCCTGTCATGGTTACAAGGTATATATAGCTTTGGATGAAATATTTAACGCTCTAGGATTCAGTTCAATACATACATACATACATACATATATACATACATATCTATACATATACACATATATAATGCACATAGATATACACATATATATTCATTTATATATCTGTATCTATAAATCTATATCTATATATTTTCATACCATCCTCCTAGCCATACTATGGAGTGATTTGCCTGGACAGCGTCCATATATTATATGAAGGGCTTATTGTGAGTTTTATGTCTGTGTGTGTGTGTGTGAATGTGAATTTGTGTTTGTGTTTGTGTTTATGGGGAATATAGAGCGGAGGTGAAAATATATTTTTAAGATTGGTGGAATGATTTTCACATATATAGACATACAATCATATTTTATACACACACATATATATACATATATGTATGTGAGTATATACATACACATGCATATATTATATATACATGCAAATATAATGTGTGTATATTCATTTCATCTTCCTAGCCATACTATGAGGTAGGTGTTATTCTTCTGATTTAATAATGAAAAAGACAAAACAATTGAAGCTCAGAGAGGTTATGCTTTTTTTCCCTCTCATTGACATGTAATCAGTATCAGAGATGACATTTGGGACTCAGGTTTCTCCTGACATGCTCTGTTTCATCCTTTGTATAGTTCTTAAATTATATTCCCACTCCTAACAAACACAGGAGAATATGGAAGTAACAAAAGCATTCACCATGTTGTTTTATTTTAAGTCTTATCAGAAGATATTCTGAAATAAATATTATAATTATTTATTATTATTATTCTTTCAAGGGAAATACATATAGATTGTTCTTCATGCAAAGTTGTGTACTGCTTAGGATGGTCAGAATACAGGCTTTGTTTAAGCAGTAGGGCATAGATCCAAAGGAGAGGAGTCACTGGGGTTCGTGCAATATTTTGCCTTCTAAGTTTTTCACAAGATTTTCATCTTACTTTTAAGTTAATGGAGCTGATTTCTAAATAATCTGTCTACAGTGGTCTCCTTGTTCATGCCCCTAGATGAATTCTCTTATGTGAAATTGGCTTTCATATTTTATTTTCCCCCTAGGTTAAAGGTTTACCAGTAGGCTGTTTAAAAAGGAAACTAACTAAAATATCCTAAACTCAAAAAAATGAACACACTACCTTTCTCAAGGAGACTGAGCTGAGCTAGCCAGTTAAACCCCAAAGCCAATCAGTTCATCATTTTGTTCACTGAGACTTGGCTATCAACCACTTTTGAAACAGATAGATAACAAATAAAAGCTCAGTAGGAAGAATAATGTCTAATGAAATGTATACTTCTTAGTCTTTGCCAGCGTTCAAATGTCTGTGTTCCTCACAGATTAGATAAATTAATTAGATAATGTTAGGTAAAATAAAATAAACATTTCTTAAACATTTAATATGTGTCAGATACTGCTTAGTGCTAGGAGGGAAAAAACAGAGAACATAAAAAATAAAGAAGAGGAAGAAGGAGAAGAAGGTGGAGGAGAGGAAGAAGAGGAAGGAGAGGAAGGAGAAGGAGAAGGAAGAGGAGGAGGAAAAGGAGGAGGAAGAGGAGGAAGAGAAGGAAGAGGAGGAGGAGGAGAAGGAGAAGAAGAAGAAGAAGAAGAAGAAGAAGAAGAAGAAGAAGAAGAAGAAGAAGAAGAAGAAGCTTATGTTCCAATGGTGAAAATAGCACATAAAAGTAAACTAGGAAAATGGGAATATGCAGCAGTGGAGATGTAACAGTCATATTCAAATTGTTTAGCAGGATGCACCAGGTTAGAAATGTGCATGGTTGTTAAGGGTACACCCTCATATGCAGTTCTCATGAAGACTACTAAAGAAAGAAGAGGTACAGAAATAGTTCAGGGAATTTGGGACTTCATCATGGCAGACAGAGAGTTCAGCTTCTGCTATGTGTATCAGGCAGTGCATGTATGCAGGTTAGCTTGAAGCATGAATGTGAGCCCATATGCATGCAACAGAAATAAAGAATGGTGATTTGGGGTGATAATTTGAGCCTGGTTCTCACTCAGTCCAACTTTCCATTCCCTTTCTGATTTATGGATTCACCCACATCTCTCTCTGCATTTAGATTGTATTATCAAATGTGCTATCATTAGGAACAACACTTCAAGACTAAATTGGTAAATGCCCTTAGGTCTTTAGCTTTCTGTTTCTTCACCACTAATTTTCTACTATGAAAGTAGTTATCTTCCTTTCCCCCAGATCCAGATACCCATTCCCAGACGTTCACAACTCCTCCCCTCATATCAAAAATCTCTCATGAAAGGAGCTCATGAGTACATTTATAAAATAGTACAAAGGGCTGATAAGGAATATTCTTGGTGGAGAATCTTTGTTTTCTTGGCATTGTCAGACCAAAATAGCAAAAGTAGCAGAGAATCCATCCATACTCTGATGCATCTCAGGCTCAAAAGCTATATTGAGAGTATAATCATCTGCAAACAAAAAGTCACATAACACTTTCCCGTCCATTTTAATCTTAACTTATTGCCTGTTCAAGTTAAATTATTTATCATCTATGAGATAGTTGACCTTGATGCCATTTGGGTTCTCATTGAAGGCATCTCACAATATTGAAAACATCATGTTAAAAGAGCATGGGACCAAGCACAAAGCTTTTGTGTTAGCTTTTGTATGAGCAGTGGACCCCTCTAGCTTGTAGATCTTGTAACACAGAAACCCAAATCCAAGGTCACTGCACACCACCTAATTTGTGGCCCACCATTAATCCCCCTTTATATTTTTGTCTTTGTCCCTATTCTATATCCTGTCATAGCTTGAAACTGCTTAAGACATGCCTGGTCATCATTGCTCAAGTCTGGGCAAAGTTGCTCAAGGCATAGTCCCCTGCCCCCTTCTTCCCTAATTAGTATTTTATATACTTTCTTTGAATAATTATAGTATATAAGGTTCATTATGGTGCAAGGATCTTATCTAGGGATCACCCTGTCCTGTCCCACTGACCAAGCAGGGCCCCCCCACCCTCTTCACCCAGAACATGACCCTAGCCTGTTCTTAGAAATTCCAGTCTCCTTTACCCCATGACCCTTCACCCTGCTCTAGAAAGCACTGACTATGGCCCTCCACCCTGTGCCCTCCACCATGTTCTAAGAGGGACCCCCATGACACAGGAAAGTTGCACCCTTGTACACTTGTATCATATTCCCAAATTAGCCCTGAGCTATAGATCTGATCAATGGCTCATTTTTGCTTCTGTATGTCATACTTCTCCTAGCTCTCCTCCATGATTGTTGTTTTTGGGTTTTGGCTTATATAATCAAGTCTGTAAGTTCCAAAGATCACTCCTCATTTGAGTGAATACACTCAGGTAGCTTCGTGCTTAATTAATAAATCCAGATTTATCTTGAACCCAGGTTTCAAATAGCTCTTATTCTCTGCACAACAATCTCAGCTGGAATAAAATCAGCACTAGGCACTTTGCCATAAAAGAGCAGCGTAATGACATTAAAAATCTCTTCTTCCATTCAAAGTTAGACTAAGGAGGGAGTGACTTCAACCTTAGGTATATAATCAATAGCATCATCATTAGTATATGATGATCTATTGATAACATGAAGGAAGTGTTCAAGCCATCCAGTCAGGATCATATCCTTATCAGTTCCATCAGTGCTGAGTAGTTGAGATGCATGCATCACAACTCTTGGGTCCATAAATAACCTTCAGGGCATCATAAAAGTACTTTGCATTGTTACTATCAGCATAAAATTGAACTTCATTTGCCTTCTTACTAAGCCAATGTCTCATACTTCACTTACACTTTACTTTTGATGGAGTTAAATACTGCCTTCTTAGAGGTGGGGGAACTATTCTGCTGGTAAACTTTACTGAGTTCTTGCTTTTGATTTAGCATCTTCTGAATTTACCCATCACTTTCATAAAACCACTCTTAATGTTTGCAAATATTTTGGTCCAGATGAGTAAATGCAATGCTGTTCACTAAATCTCTAAAAGTTGCTCACTCCTTTTCTGCTCCACTGTTGCATACTGTGTATTGGCTAAGTTTTTCTTCCAAGTTAATAAACTGTCCAAGCACAGAGAAGTTCTCTAATCTGTTGACATTAAGTAATCTGGTAGTCATTTTGTCTTGAAGTCAATGCTTTTGTTGAATGAAAATATTTTTTGTGGAGAGGTATAATAGTGATGAAATTTGAAGATCCCTTTGTATTGCTAAGCTAAGAGGTACTTAGCACCTAGTTTCAAATTAAGCCTCTGTTAAAGAAACAAAAGGTATGAACCCCTGTTGCCGACATACCAGGAAGCTGCTGATGTAGCAGGAAGGGGAAGAACTGGGAGGAACTAATATGTATATAAGGAGAAGCCCTAGCTGGAATTTCAGATCTTCTTGGAGCAAGGTTATGGAGGCTGAGGAAGAGGGGTCCAGGATGGAGAGAATGATTTTTATTTTGAGAACCTGGATGAAGTTATTTTGATTCTGGGAACAAGCTGAAACTCCTGTTTAGTCTGAGGGCCAACCAGAGCTGCTGAGAAGCTGCTGAGGAGCTCCTGAGCCCAAGGTACAGCCAAGCTACTGAGGATTTCCAAGTACCAGCTGGAGTTACAGAAGACTGAGTAAACATGACTGTGGCATAAGTATTTTGTCTGTTTGTGGCTGTGTTAAGCCTTGACTTCCCAGGAACAGAAACTGTGAAGGATTTAAGGTGGACTGGACACTGTGAGCTTAAGTGTGGAACAGGGACTGCATGGAGAGCTGGACAAGGAGCTGGGAGCTGTCTGCCCTTGAACGCAGGTGACATTTGGTTAATCCAGGAAGGAGCTGGGACCATAGAAGGGGATCCAGGGAATCTGAGAGGCTACCTCAGGTCAAGACGAAGAGATCTCTCCATGGATACCAAGTAGTGACTCATTGAAGTTGTAACTTACTTGTGACCTTGAAATTGTAACTTATTTGTAACTGAGGGGTAGATGGCCTGTGTATTTTATACTACCCCTTAAGAGTGTGCTGAGTAGTGACTGATATTGTAACTTTGTGTGCCCCATGAGTGGAGAACTTTGACTATTGCATTTTGTGACCCTTAAGGAGGCAAACCTCCTTAAGGATGACTGAATGATTGAGTTGACTGAATGATTGATTGATTGACTAAAGGACTGTACTTTGTTGAAAACTATGTGACCACTATGGTGAAATTTATGTGGCCATATTAGTGATAAGTTGTTGTAAATGCTGTATTTTGATTTTCTGTTATAAGCTGTAATATTGTGAATGCTGTACCTTGATTTTCTGTGAATGTTTTGCTCTGATTTGGTATTGAATAAATAGAACATTCACGATACCATGTAATCAGGACCTTGAAAGCTGTTCACAGTGGCATTCTTCTGGAAAGCTGCCAGGTGCTTGGCTTTACAAGAGGATAAGTCTATTATCAGGGCAACACCCTGTGATATGCATTGCTTTGTCATTCACACATCCTGTCTGTCTCTTCTCCTTACAATGACGCAGTCTATTAAGTTCCAATGTTTTTTGTAAGGGTGTATCCACAAATTTTCATTGCATTTAGGTAAATGGAAGACAATATTGGTGATGAGAAGGTCATGAAACACCCAAGTCTTCAGTAGTAAGTGAGTATTGCTTTTTCTGACTCCATTCCTAACAAGGAGTCCCTGCCACATCTGATAATTTGTGCCTACTCTGGCACTACAGTTACCCAGAATTACCATTATTTTTCTCTTTCAGAACATTGATGATAAGGGTGTCAGGTCTTCATAAATTTTTTCTTTGACCTCATCAGTGTTCCCTATGGTGGGAACATACTCACTGATGATGGTGGCATTCCACTTTCTTAAAGGTGACAATCTCATTGTCATAGGCTTGTCATTCATTCCTTTTGGGAGACAAACTAAATTACTTTTGATAGTGAAACCTGTGCCAACTTCCTGGCACTCCTTTTCACTGCAGCCACTCCATAAACAAACAAACAAACAAAAAATGAACAGTAACATGTATACATATCCAATTTAGGTAAGCTGGCTTTCATTTGCCAGTCAACTCAGGACTAATATTTGAATATGACACGTGTTGAGTTGTCTCACAAGAAGAGCTGTACATTTTCCAGATCTACTGCATTTTGTGTTGTTCATAAGTGTGTGAGCATTCCATGCACCAATGATGAGTGGAATCATCTTTGCAAATAGTTTTATACATTTTTGTTTTGTTTTATTTCAACTTCAGGGTAAAATATCCACCTGCCAAGGTAAGAAGTCCAGGATGGGGTTAGGTGAAATAGACAATTTTCAGGGCACCTTTTCTAGTCCCTTCCTCATACCAGGGATTGAACAGTGTGGTCCCTAAAAATAGGCTGCTCAGGCATCCAGGGGACTGCTGAATCCCATTGCTGCTTCTATCCAGTGAGAAGGACCTTAGCCAACTGCATGCAGGGTTGTGACTATAACTCCCATGGTATCCTCACCTACTGCTTCACTTTCTCATCACTACAGGACTTAGAGGTAGGGAGAAATGTTAAAATGGTATGGGTGATGCCTTTTGACTCATGCATAAATTGTACTTAAGGGAGGCAAAGTTGCATGAAGTTGATGACCTCACTCTTTCTTCCAGAGCCTTCTAAATACAGTAGGAAACCAAAAGTCATCAAAACTTACAATGACTCTGGATACAATAAATGATCTTGGCACCTTTGATGTCTAACCAAATTTTAAGCACTCCTTATTGCCTGCTTCAACCAACTTCATAGCCTTTGGAATAAATTGTTTTCATCTGTCCATTCCACTGGAGGAAGTCTTCACATGTTTAGGTAGACACTCACCTAACTCAGCCATGGGTTTGAGACCCATCAGTTACCATCAGCTGGTTTTGTCTATGTACCTAAGTGTTTTACCAGAGTATGATCACTGTGCATGCTATAGCCTTTTGGCACCACTGATGAGAGTTAGTGAATCAGGTGGACCCCCAAAGGTGGAAAACAGTGTGAAAAGGGTTCAGCATCCCTCATATCATATTATTAGTCTTCTCTAAATACCTATGCCCCCCACCCTATAATAGTGTCCTCTCTACAGTATTCCTCTCACCTCAGATTCATTTCCTGGGGCCCACACTTCCTTGATAGTAATTATATCACATAGTCTGCTATATCCAGCTGACCTCGGGCACGCTTGATATTCCACATTGGTCAATATCTTCTTATCTACCCTTACTGTTTCACCCTGCCACCAAGAATTTACCCTGTTCCCTCTCTCTACCCCTTTACAGATCTGGAATATGGAAAAGAGGCAAAAAAAAATACTGAAGAAACTACAGTTTTAAAAAGTAGAACTGGACAAATGGTAAGGTTGTAAAAAAAAAAACTTCACTGATGAAAAATAGCTCCTTAACAATTAGATTGGTCAAGTGGAAACTAAGGATCCATGAAACATAAGAAATAATAAGAAGCCACAATAATTAAAAAGAAGAATTTGTGAAATATCTTATCAGAAAAATAACTGATTTAGCAATTCCAAAAGATTCATGATGGAAAAATGCTATCCACATCCAAAGAAAGAATTGATGGAGTCTAAATAGCACCAAAGCATACTATTTGCACTTGTTTTTGTAGATTTTTTTTCTTTAAATTAGACAACTGAGACAAAGACAGTTTAAGTAACTTGCCTGCAGTCAAACACATAGCAAGTGTCTAAGATCAGATTTCAACTTAGGTCTTCCTGACTCTAGGTCCAGGGTTCTATGAACTGTGCCATCAATTGTGCAAGCATAATGGGCACTTTAAGAGTGAGATAAATGAGGTCATGGGAAGTAAAGTGAATTGCTCAAGGTCACATATTAGGGTAAGAATAAGAAGCCAGGGAACATAATTCCAAGTTCAGTGTTCTTTCCACTGTGAGGGAGAGGGGTGGAAGAGGTGAGAGCAAAAGGGAGAGGGAAAGGGTGAAGGAGAAAGAGAAAGAGAAAGAGAGAGAGAGAGAGAGAGAGAGAGAGAGAGAGCTGTCAGTAAAACTATAAACAGTATTCTTATTTTTTAGAGTTCCCCCTAAATCTTACCACCTTATCTTTCAAATCTGTTCTCATTCTCCCTTCCTCTCTCTCTCTCTCTCTCTCTCTCTCTCTCTCTCTCTCTCTCTCTCTCTCTCTTTCTCTCTCTGTCTCTCTTCACACCAAACTAAATGAAAGGCAATATCGTGTAGTGGATAGGTGAAGAAAGCTCAAGGTTTGCCTCTGACACTTACTGGATGAGTAATTTTGGGAGTCACTTTATGTGATAGTACTCCTAAGCGACACTATTGAGGGGGCAGAGAATGGAGGGCATTTTCTTTTGTTTTGTTTTTGGTATGTTTGTTTTTTCCAATATGCAAAAAATAAAAGGAGAAAATAGAAAGGCGAGGAAGAGACAGGAGGATGGGGGTAAGAATAGAGAAGGGAGGGAAAAGGAAAGGAAGGGGGAAGGAAGGATGGACGGAAGGAAGGAAGGAAGGAAGGAAGGAAGGAAGGAAGGATATTTTTGAGGACTATAGCAATTACTAGACTTGCTCAACTATACTAATTTTATTTTAACCGATCTTCAGAAGTAAAAGATCACATTTCCAATTTCTTTGCCTCTTAGAACAACTTGCTTTCTACACAGAACCTGCTCTTGAAGCAGGTGTTGTCATCCTACCCCATAACTACCAGAGTAGGAATGATTAGTTTAGCATATTGTAGGCTGTTAACATCCTTTGCTTGTCAAAATCTACAACACCACAGACAGTGCTGCCACTACTTATTATTAATTTACCTTTCAAAAAGACAAAGGTACGATGTAGTCTTAACATAAAAGTAAAGTGACAGAGTCCTTTATGCAACCCAAATAAATATATCAGTGTCAGCTGGAAATCATCCGTTTTCAGAGGAATTTTTCCCCCTGCTACCAGTAGGAGGTTAAAGGAGTACAAAAATAGGAGAGACAGCTCATTGACTTTCCCTATGTCTATCTATACCAATTTTAACCTTGCACATGAAAGGTCAAGCATAAAATTATTTCCTTGGAGCTGCAGTCTTCAGAGGTTTAATTTAACAAAGATGGAAAGCATTGTAGGGGGGGAAAAAGTTCATTTTACCTTAATTGGATTAAGACGGGTCTCGTCCATACTGAGAGGATCAGGTTTCACCAGAGTAGAAACTGCTACGTTGACAGAAAAAGGATTAATTTATGGGCTTCTGTCAGGTTGTTGACTAATAACATATTGATCGTATCGGGTAGATATGCAGAATGTCTGTCAGAAGGAGAAGCACTTCAGGGTGGAAGATTGCTCCCATATCTGACATGATCAAAGTTAGATTAATATCATTATGGAGCTACAAGAGAGTTGTGTTTTACTTTGGAAACTACAGTAGTTTCTGCCACTTCCCTTGGATCTGGACATCTTAAACATTCACTGTACTTACCCACACTGTTTGAAGGAACTAACCAATTTGTATGACTTTTGGTTCATGGATTTTTTTTTCCCTCTCCCTCCCTCCCTTCATCTTTTCTTTAATGCCTTCTAGCTGACATATTGAACTACCCCAGTTTAATCCCAGTGGAGCCTGCAGGTGGTATTGTCCTTGCATGGAGAAGTTATTAAATTCTTAAGGTCACCATAAAAAAAGGTTCCATTAAATTGAGTTAATAAAAACATTGGGCAAAGGTTTGCAAAGAGCAAAGATGTCAAAGCCTTGGGAATTGGAGTGTCTCTTATGATATTGGGCTAAAAGAATAATTTTAAATGCACCACGATATGAAGATGTCATATATATGGGGGTGGGGGCATATTTAAATATGTGTACTTCTATGCATAATAATAACTGATATTTATAAGAACTTTTAAATTTAGCAATATATTTTCATGTACATTATCTCATCTGAACTTCATGACAATTCTGTGAGGTAGAGATTGTAATTTTAGCTGTCATTTTATAAATGAAGAAACTGAGATGCAGAGAGAGTTTAGTTGGCCTGTGGTCAAAGACTGATTAGAAAGCAGTGTATCTGACAAAGAGAACACTGGATTTAAAGTCACACAACTGTATTCAAATGCTGCTTCTGCTACTTAGCTCCTGTGGGATCATGGATAAATAATACTCTCTGGGCTTCTATAAAAGGAAAAGATTGGTTCTTATGATGTTTATAGGCCCATTTTACTTAGTTTATAATCCAAAATTTTGGTGGAAGAAACGAAATTCTCATAATCCTTACTCCATGTCTAATACTCTCTCATATATCTGTATAGATATCTCTTCTTTGTTTATTTTAGGGGGAGTGGAGAGGGATATTTCCAGTTGGGAAAAGATCTGGTTACTTTAAAGTTATGAAATAGTTTTGTCTTTGGAATATTTAAAGTGTCCAAGTGCTCCTTGGCTTTTTGATGAGGATCAAGTACAGACAGCAAAGAAACTAAGATTACAACAGAGAATAACCTATCCAACAAAATTGTATAGAATCATTTAGGGACAAAAAAAATAAACTAATAAACTATTAATGCAAATTTTGAGTATTTTTTGTATCAACCACCCATGCTTGGTGACAAAATGAAAATGTTTTAATGTATATAATTATGCTGCCACTGATGAGGTGTAGGCTCTGGGAACCCCCTCTGCCCCTTGAGCTCTCCTTGAATCTTGGAGGTACATGCTCTTGGAAAACCCTTGAAGTCTGATCAAATCTTCCCACTTGATGAGTCATTTGCAGAAGCCATAAGTATTTCATTGTGGCTGGGCCCAAACCTCTGTTACTAGCCTGGCCCTCCATTGTCCATCTGCTTCCCACCCTGGAGCCTTTCAAAATATCAATCTACCTGTGTGGAACATGAAATTAGTGAAAGCTTCTCAGTCTGGAATGTAACCCCCCCCCCCTCCTGAGTGTCTACCCTCC
>JAQQSW010015232.1:0-11933 GCA_028646575.1 Pseudocheirus occidentalis | reverse complement strand
CTCTCAGCTGCCGGAGCTCTTAGTGGGGTCCTGCAGCTCCCCCCCAGCTTTGGCTCACTGAAAGCGCACCCCAGGACCACCACTCAAGACCCCGATCCAGATCCAAGCCGCTCAATGCAAGAGCCCTTGGCCTCGATGGGTCGCATCAGCCCCCCTGCTATCTGCAGGCTGAGGGCTCTGAAGCAGCCCAGTGGGGCCGTCTCAGCCGTTCCTGCTGCAACAGCCGCCTCTCGCTGCCTCCTTGCCCTGGGAGCAGTTTGGCCGGACCTGCTCTTCTCCTCCCCAGTTAGCAAAATCCACTGACCTTTCTCTTAGCCTTTTTGTCTTCTGGCATGATAGATGTGGTAACTGTGCCTCCAGTGCAGTCAATCTGCTCTCCTATACCCCCGGTTCCCCGCCCAATGCACCAGGGCCTGAGCCAGCTGGGTTGCGGCCGCGGGTCCCAGACTTCTGCGAAGAGCCCCGCCTGCTGTGCTGCCTGTAGCAACACATGTGCTTTCTGTCTTGTGGAGAGTTTTGGAGCTTGAAAATCTGTTTAGCGTCCGATTTTATGAGTTTTTTAGCGTGTTTGTGTGGGAGCTGTGGTGCTTTGCTGCTTCTATGCCACCATCTTGGCCCAATATACCTTTAATAAAAATCCTTGTAAAGATATTTGAAACAAAGACTTTTTTCCACAGCATGGCAAAACCATGACAAGCAAGGAGACAGGTTGGTCATTTTCTCCAGACTCTTTTAGTTGTTAGCTTCATGAGCTGTAGCCTCTGAATGTGTAGACTGAGGCCAAGGCTAGGACTCTCAGTGTTTTCCCTGAGTTACCCTGGGGCTTAAGGAGTAACATATGGGGGCAGGGTGGTCTGGCTCCTTCAGGTTTCCACCTCTATATCTCTGAGCTACAGCTCAGGTTCAGTAGCAGAAGGCAAGCAGAAGGGCAGCACAGGGCTGTAGTTTGCTGATTGACCAGGTGGTACTAAAGCACACCTGGGCTTTTGTTGTTAGGCCTTGCTGGCTCCACTCTCCTGGGCTTAGATTCTGTATTGTCTCCCTTTCCCTTTCCTCAGTGACACCCCAGCCTGAGGCTGTTTCCATTACTTCAAGTTTTACTCTGGGTGGGGCATTGAACTCCAGACTTTTCTGGGTCAGGGAGGGGGGATCAGAGCAACTAAATTTTATTTCTCCATTTTGACTTCTGGAAGTTTGGGTATATAATTTTTAAATATCCAAGCTGTGGGCTATTATCCCCAAGAAAAGCTGCTGACCCTGCTGTGTCCCCAAGGTTTTTCCTACCAAGTTCCAGTGATCCTCTGTCCTGTGGTGAGATGACTGCAAACTCCTCTGGCTGGGTGAGTCTGCTGGCTGGCTGGGGCTTCTTCTCAATCTGCTGTACTCTACTCTCAGCTCCACCCTGGTGCAGCTCCTGTGGGAGCAGCATTCTCCCTGCCCAAAACTGAGTAGGCACTTCCCTGGGCTGGAGATCTGCCACACTCTTTCTTCCAATGGGTTCTGTCTCTCTTAAATCTGTTCAAATTCACTTTTTAGCTTTTAGCAACAGAATTCTTGGAGGAGCTGGGAAAAGCTACTGCTTCCTTTTTGCCATCTTAGCTATGCCCCCACCCCCAACTCTTTTGACTTTCCAGTATTCCCTAAAAGAAATTACATACTCAATGTGGAATACTTTCAACTGAATTTTAATGTAGCCCCAGCTTTGTGAGTTCTGTACTGCTATGAAGAAGAGAAGCTCAAGAAGAGTTGACCAGTTGGTGACACGTGAGGGACCTGGAATTCTAGGACTATGTTTATAGAAATCCTGGAAGAGAGAAACTTGTAATTAAAGCTGGTGACCATTTCGACCATCTACCACATGGGAGCAAATAAAGGAAGGATCAAGTAGGTCACCCAATCTCTGAGTGATGATTCACCTTCCTCTTAATCCTCAACCAAATTAGGTCTGGGTGCCTACAATATGAATTGAAAGATGACAGTGGTGTTTCTTCCCATCTCCAGTCAAGAACTGATGGGCATCTTGATGAGACTGTGGTTATAGGTAATGTTGCTTTTCTCCTCACTTGCCTATTAATGAGGGATTAGTTCAAAGTCTGTGGCTTCATTAAAATAGTGCATAATTTCTTGTCACTTCAGGAGATGGCTATATTCAGGAGGAAATTCTGATTAGACTTTGACAGCCAGGCATACAGTCTGGGGACTTCTTCCCATGCCAATTCACTACACCCATCCCACCTTGTTGACTGCCCTTTCATTGTTATAATTTCATTTCCCCCATCTTTCATAGAGAAGGAAATTTGGTGGCTATTAAATCTTTGTCTGTTGTCATTAATCCTGGTGTAGGAAGAGATTTGAAAATGTTGGATCAATGTTGAGGAAAGAGGTACACATCCCTACTTTACAAAATTGAGGTATGAAGGGAAGAAGAGTCAATTTTAGCTAATTTGGAAGACTCAAATGCAAAAGAGTAACATATCGAAATCATACTTCACATAGATAAGTATAATTTTCCACAAAGAGGTGAGCCTATAAGTAAAGAAAAAAATTATGCGTGCACATACATATGGACAACTTTAGATCTAACGGATAACAAAGAACCTCTCAGGCAAAAATGATACATACCCAAGATATGATAAGCAGCCTTTATGGTTCACACTCCCCATATCTAGCAAATAATTGATTCATTAATTGTTCTACAGAGCAAAAATAGGGAATGCTACCATTTCTCTCATTTGCCTATGGGGTGTCCTAAACTTTAGATTATAATATCCTTGCTAGCAGGGACTCATTTTGCTTCATTGTGTATACCACCATTTAACATATTGCCTGTCATATAACAATGGGCTTAATAAATGTTATTTGTTTATTTATTGATCGATTTAGTTTTGCAAAAGAAACTTTCTTTCAAATCCTTACATGCCTTATAATTAAGGTAGCCAAATAATCCTAGAGGGCTCCAGTAGCCAAACATAGCACCTATCAGCCAACTCTTTTGTCCAGGTTACCTGTAGGACATCCTGAAATGGAACTAGATCTGCCTATAAATTTTACCTGTAGAAACAAGATCTCTGTGTTTTCACCACTAACAGGAACCTCCCCTCCACCCCATTCAGTGATACATGTAGAAACCATTATATCTATAATGTATATGTGGAATCTTTTTTTTTCCATTCAAGCCTTATATATAGAAAAAAGAAGGAGAATTTCTCCAAAGCAAAATCCTTATGAATTTATAGCAGGAAGCTATAAACATTCAAATACTCATTCAGACACACTACATGAGTCTGCAGAGAATTTCCAAGGGTTAAGAAGCAACCCCAAAACCCGACCTTCTCCTTCCTCACCTGGGAAAAGTGTGGTAAATAATTATTCATGTTGGCTAGAGAAAAGATGAAGGAGAGTCAAAAAATAAAAAAAAAGTTGACCAAATTTTGCCATGGTCTTCCACATGCCCTTATGATGACAACCTGTAAAGCTTGGTCAGATCAACAAATACTATCTACAGACCCCCATTTTACTGATGGAATTTCTTCTGAAGTTGTTGGGAAACAAACACCAGATCTGCCATTTCTCAGCCCTTTCTGAAGTCAAAATATCTCTTAGGTAAATGACCATCCTCCTATCAAGTACATTTCTGACAAGAATTTTACCAGCAATGACTGAGAGAAACACCCTCCCCCACCTTGTGATTGTCACAAGACAGATTATTTCCTTTTCCTTTATAGAGATGGATAACAGAGGCATCCCTGAACTCCTGGAAGATAACCTCCTCTTGCCATATAATCTGAAAGATTTCATTCAGTTTTTGTATGAGAAGTGAATCCCCTGCCTCATAAATTTCACCTGAAAAAAGGCAGCACTAGGTACTTTGCAATATAATGGCATTCAAAACCTCTTATTCTGTTGGAAGTTCAGGTGGAGAGGGACGGATTTCAACCTTAGGATCATGCCATTATCACTAATGTATGTGGCTCCAACAGCACTGAGTACTTCAGATATACTATAGGTTTTTGGCCCATACATAGCTTTCAGGGGATCATAAAATTGATTTGGATTGTTACTATCAGCATAAAACTGAATTTTATCTGCCTTCTTACTGAGCCAAGAAACCTGCCTCTCTCTAAGTTTTTCTTGTACTTTACTTTAAAAAATATATTAATTAATTTATTTTTACTTATCAACATTCACTTCCACAAGATTTTGAATTCCAAAATTTCTCCCCATCTCTCCCCTCCCTTCACCCCAAGACAGTGTGCATTCTCATTACCCCTTCTTCCAGTCTACCCTCCCTTCTATCACCCCCCTTTCTCTTATGCCCTTCCCTTCTATTTTCCTGTAGGGTAAGATGGATTCCTATACCCCATTGCCTGCATGTCTTATTTCCCAGTTGCATGGAAAAAAATTTTATATCAGTTTTTAAAGCTTTGAGTTCCACATTCTCTCCTTTCCTCCCTTCCCATCCACCCTCATTGAAAAGGTAAACAATTTGATATAGGGTTATACATGTGTAGTCATGCAAGACACTTCCATTAACAATCATGTTGTAAAAGACTAACTATATTGCCCGCCATTCTGTCTCACTCTCCATTTATTCTCTTCTCTCCTTTGATCTGTTCCTCCTCAAAAGTGTTTGCTTCTGATTACCCTTTCCTCCAGTCTCCTGTCCCTTCTATTATCAATCCTCTCTTAACTCCTACCCACCTGCTTTTCTGAAAGAATAAGATAGATTTCCATATCCAATTGAGTGTGTATATTACTGCCTCCTTAAGCCAAATTCAATGAGAGTGAGGTTGACTGATTCCCTCTTACCTCCCCCCTCTTCCTCTTCATTGTAAAAGTTCAATGACCAACCTCTTTGCAGTGTGGAGATGTCTGCATCTATCAAATGGAGCATGTTGGATATCATCATCATCATCATCTTCATCATCATCATCATTATCATCTTCATCATCATCATTATCAACTTAGAAAACAGCATAGTTATATTATCTATTTGTATTGTATTTTTATTTATTTCATTAAATATTCCTCAATTACATTTTAATCTGGTTTGGGCCACATAGGAGTTGTATCTATCACAGGAGGCCTGTGGGCTGTATTTACTACCTCTGCTGTAGAGTGTATGAAAAGGAGTCTGGAAAGGGAGACTGAAGTCTGGGAGTAAATCACTTGAAATGCCCAAGAGAGGAATGAAGATTTGTTTCTAGAGTTAACAGGGACAACCAGAGGTCATTGAGGTGGCAGAGTGCTAGTGATAGAGACTGATATGTTCAGAGTTTTCCTTTAGGACAATCATCTTGAATGATGTACCTGGTTTGGATTAGAGTGAGGAGAGACCATATAACTATGATTCTTCTGGCTGGAGTGATTATGGAAGGTTTACTGGAGGTGGTGACATTTGAGCTGAGCCTGGAAAGACAGGTAGTATTGTGCTGAGTAGAGGTGAGAGAGAAGGAATGCCATGTCTGAGAGGATGAGCACGAAAGGTAATGAGAAGTTGGTCAATTAAGAAGCATTTATCTAGTTCCTGTTGGGTTACATACACTGGGGATACAGAGAAAAAGAACAAAGTAAACAAATGAATAAACAAACCAAAAAAAGTCAGAATTTCTGCTGTCAAGGCACTCACTTTCTATCAAGGGAAAGGGTGTATACAAACTAACATATATCTATGTGTGTGTGTGTGTGTGTGTGTGTATGTATGTATGCATGTAGGGTACTTTTTGGAGGGAGAGTACTAGCAGGAAATGCTTCATGTAGAAGGAGGAATGTAAGTCGAGTCTGGAATGAAAGGATTCTAGTAGACAGTGATGAAGAAAGAATGCTCTCCAAACCTGGGATACAGCTTGTCAAAAGGCATGGAGATAAGAAATGATAAAGTATTGTATGGTAGGAGCTATAAGAAGGCCTTGGAATTTGACTGGACTTGAAGAGTACAGGAACAGGAGACTTGAAAAGGTAGGTTGAGGCCTCCTTGGTAAGGCCTCGACAAGCTAAGCAGAATAAAATTTTATATTTTATCCTAGAGATAACAAGGAGACACTGGAGTTTACTGAACAAGGGAGTATCGTGGTCAGGCCTGCACCAATGGAAAATAATTTTGACAATTAGGAGGAGAAAGTGTTGAAATAAAGACAGACATATGGGTGTGGGGGAGATCCATTAGGAGGCAACTGCAATAGCCCAGGATCTGAACTAAGAAGAGAATAGAAAGAAGAATAGAAAGAAGATCCCCAATGCTATGGGAACACAGATTCATTGGAGACATCCTGAGTAAAGAAGGTTGAGAGATCAGGGAAGACGACTTAGGCTGGACATTGGGTATATTTTCTTTGCTGTGTTTGGGCTGGGCTGGTTGGGTGTAGACTCACCCTGGTGGTGAGGCAGGGAATGGACATCTTGAAAGGCATCTGTGAGTGCGAAGAAAGGAATACTAGCCTGGGAAGACCTTCCAGTCTCCAAATTTGTCACCTTACTGGGGCTAGGGGAAGGATGAGTGGCTCAGAATGGTAGAGTTAGGCATGCGGACAAAGATCAGCTCGATTCTTAGAAGAGATGAGGACATATGGACATATTTCTACTTTTGACTCCCATACCCAGTCAGTGTTTGTGGGTGACGCCAGACAGAATTTGCCTGCCTCTGGGGTCCTTGTAGAGCACTTTATGGAGCACATGAAGGCCAAGTGTCACTTTGTCAATGAGACTGAGCATGTGCAATTTATGGGGAGACTCATCTACAACGGCCAGGAGATCCTGTGCTTCAACAGCAACATGAGGGAGTCTGTGTGGCCTTGACCAAGCTGGGGCAGCCCCTTGGGGAGCTAATGAACAGCCTGCTGGAGGCTCTGGAAGAAGCATGGGCCCAGATGGTCAGGTGCAGGGACAGCTATAGGTTGTTGGAATCCTTCTGGATGAAAAGGAGGGGTTAATGGGAGCAACAGGAAGGGAGGAAAAATGGAAGAGGGGAACAGAGGTGAAGAAAGGAAAAGAGTGGAGAATAAAGGGAAAGTGATGAAGGTAAAGAAATGGGAGGGGAGGGGAGGAAAGGAGCATGAGATGAGGAAAGGACAGGAGATCAGATGAGGAGAGAAGAGAATAGGGAGGGTGAAGGGAGCAATGAATGGAGTGTGAAGAGAGGGGAAGACAGAGTGAGGAGAAATGGGAAAGGAAGGGAGGGAAAAGAAGAGGGAAGAAATAAGGGCTTCGCTTTGAGATTGTCTAATTCACGAAGACCTGTTCTTACTTCTGCTTATCCCAGGGCCACCTGGCTTAGGAGTCAGGATACTGAAGGCCTAGACTTTTCCCAAAGACACCTTCCTGCCCAGAGATTTCTTCAGTGGATTGCCAGGTGAGGGGCTCTGGGAAGGAGCCTGTTGTAAAGCTGAGAAACTTGTTTGTAACCAGAAAACCCACCTGCTCATAATTTTGATCCATTTCCCTGAATGCAGATGAGTCCAAGGACTCAAGGGGCTACTTCTTGCTGTCTAAAATGTCTAGTTGAATGTAAGCCTTGCCCATAACCTTACCTTGAGGAAAAAGGGAGACCTGAGTATGATTTTGGATGAGGGGACAGAGGTGGGCCTGGACAAGGAAGATCTGCTCTGGCTCTTTCACTCAGGATCTTTCTTTTTTCTTCCAGTTGAACCTGAAGTAACTGTGTATCCATCAAAGATGACTTCCCTAGGACAGCCAAGCCAACTTGTATGTTTTGTTACTGGTTTCTATCCTGGGGACATTGAGGTCAAGTGGTTCCTGAATTGTCAGGAGGAGACAGCTGGGGTTGTGTCCACAGAACTGATCAGCAATGGAGACTGGACCTATAAGATCCTGGTAGTGCTAGAAATGATCCCCAAGCATGGACAAGTCTACACTTGCCAAGTGGAGCACTCCAGCCTTCAGAATCCTGTCATATGGTGAGAAACAGCTCCTGATCCTTCAGACCCAGTATTCCTCAGGGCATGGCAGCTTTTAATTCTAGTTTCCTGTTGCCTATTCTCATTGTCTACAATATCATCTGCTTTCCCCTAGTGCAGCCTCTTGCTTGTAGTATTAAGCTGAGGACTATGTGGACCTAGGATCTTGGCATCCTTAGTGGCCCTAGCCCTAGAAACTAGCCTGCTTTGGGGACTCTGTAATCAGCTTATATGCTGCTTTCCACTGGGATAGAGGAAGTAAGTTTCTCTTCCTTCTTCTCTAACCAACTTCTCAAGCTCTCAAATATGTCTGCTCACTACACCAGGATGGTTCCTAGAGAGAAAATTGTGATTTTTGGTGTGTCTTGTCTCAAGAAGCACAGTACACATCTGTCCAGGGAAAGATGCTGAATGGAGTCAGGGGTCTTGTTCTAGGGCTGATCTTCCTAGGGGATGACCTCAGAGACTTTGGGATGGCCCTGAGGCCCTCATATTCTCTCCAACAGAGGAGGTGGGGACTGAATTTGTCTAAGGCTCTGATTCTGGTGCAGGAGTAAGGAGGTCCTCTGTCTCTGACAGCAGCTCTTCAGCACCTTGACTTTAAAAAGGGAGCTGAGGAGACCAGATCCCAGGCTTCAAAGGACTTTGGAGAACCCATTTTCACAAAGGCAGCTCTTTGTGACATCTTATGTCCCTGCTCTGAGAGCCCACACATCCCTGGAAACACAGAAGGAGTTTCTTATTCCACTTTGCTCAGATGCCCTGCTCTCTTTCCTTTTATGGATCATGGATTCACAAGGGTTTTGTCTGAATATTTCTATATGTCAAATCTCTTAGGAATCCAAGGCCAACAATTAACAGGTAACTTCCTTTACCCAAGTAAGGCTTGTTTTTTTTTAAATAACAACCACCTTTTCTCAATAGATTTTGAAGCTAAGTAAAATCTTGGACAATGAGGGGAAAGAGGTCATGGTATTTATGGGCTAAAAGCCCTGTAAATTACTCACCACTGTCTTCTCATAGTCCATCTGATCTCTGAGGCTGTGTGTCCCTGGAAATGGTCCTTCTCCCAGCATCTCTCCTAAACATAGAAGCCAACTGCCTGTACCAGGTTAGCACTGCTGAGCTCTTCCCTGGAGTAATTCCTTCCTGTCTCTGGATTCTCTATGCACTCCCTCTTACTGTATGTCTCCTGTTGTGTTTGACCAGCTGCCCACACAGGAACTTAGGTGGTGAGGGGGGAGGTCTATGCTTCATCCTCATAGACATGCATAATACTATACACACATTTTGGTCACTTTTATTCCTTGAGTCTTTTCTCCAGTCAATAAGAAAGGCAAGATTCCCCTGCTGTTGAGAAAGAAGGAAATAGCAGAAATGCGGAGAGGGAAGAACCTTCAGTATTACCATGCATCTCTGGTGTCCATGTGGTTAATCCCTCCAAAGGAGCAGATCACACAGCCCCTCCAAGACTTGTTGTCCCATGTGACTTTTGTACTTGTCCTCCCATAAACTCTTCATAGAGGTCTACCCAGTGTGCTGGTAGCCTTCCTTTAACGACTTAATGTCATGTGGGTGACACTGAATCCCATAGGCTGTCCACTGGTCATTCCTCACAGTCCTTATATGAGCGCCTCACTCCCCTTTGTGGTCACACATTTCCATTGATATCTTTTATTATTCATTCTCCCTCTCAGTTATTTAAATTTGGTAATATGCTAAACACTCATACATACACACACACACACTCACACACATATAAGATTATAAGATGGTAGAAAGGAAGCAGTAGCTTTTCCAAGCTGCTCTAAGAATTCTGTCTGCTAAAAGCTAAAAAGTGAATTTGAATGGATTTAAGAGTGACAGAACCTATTTGGAGAAAGAGTGTGGCAGATTCCCAGCCCAGGAAAGTGCCTACTCAGGTTTGGGCAGGGAGAACGTGGAGCACACAGGGACTGCACCAGCACAGATCTGAGACCAGAGTGGGGCAAACTGAGAAGAAGCCCCAGCCATCCAGCAGAGTCACCTACTCTGAGAGGTTCTGCAGCCCTCTCACCATACAACAGAGGATTGTCAGAGCTAGGCAAGAGAAAAAGCAAGGCCTGGAGCAGAGTAAGCAGCTTCTCCTTGGGCTACTAGCCTAAAACCTGGAAGTTTAAAATTACAGGGGTGGCTAGGTGGTGCAGTCAATAGAGCACCAGCCTTGGAGTCAGAAGGACCTGAGTTCAAATCTGGCCTCAGACACTCTACCCAAAAAAGCTAGCCTGTGACCTTGGGCAAGTCACTTAACCCCAACTGCCCTCCAAAAAATAAAAAATTAAAATAAAAAAATTAAAATTACATACCCAAAGTTCCAGAAGTCAATATGGAGAAATAAAATTTAGTTGCTCTGATCCCTCCTCCCTGACCCAGAAAAGTCTGGAGTTAAATTCCCTACCCAGAGTAAAATCCTGAATTAGTGAAAACAGTCTCAGACTTGGGTGTCACTAAGGAAGGGTGAAGGGAGATAGGACAGAGTCTAAGACCAGGAGGGTGGAGCCAGCAAACCCTAACAAGAAAAGCCCAGGTGTGCTTTAGTACCCCCTGGCCAATTAGCAAGCTGCAGCCCTTCCCTGCTCTTCTGCTGGCCTCTAGCTACTGAGCCTGCCTGACCTGTAGCCCAGAGACACAGAGGTGGAAACCTGAAGGAGCCAGACCACCCCTCCCCCACAGGTTACTCTATAAGCCTCAGCGTAACTTAGGGGAAACACTGACAGTCCTGGCCTTGGCCTCAATCTAAGCACTCGGACCCTACAGCTCATGAACTGAACAACCAAACCCCTACCTCCTAACCTGAGAAGTTTGATACTTCTGCACCCCAGAGGCAAATATCCACTCTAAAAATCCAAGACACAGGCAAATCACAATGGGGAATAAGGAAACTGTGAAGGCTAAGACCATAAAATTTTTTTATAGTGAGTAAGAACAGCCAAACTCAAAAGGCAACATGGACTCCATACTCATGCTGGAGACCACAGAAGGAAATGTGAATTGGTCTCAAGCCCCAAAAACATTCTTGGAGAACCTCAAGAGGGATTCTAAAAATGAAATTAGAGAGGTAGGAGATCAGTTTGAATTGACAGTGACCAAATTTGAAAAAAAATTTCACTGAAGAAAACAAATCTTTAAGAAGTAAAATTGGAGAACTGGGGTGGGAGGTCCAAAAGCTAAGTGGAGAAAATAACTCCCTAAGAATGAAAACTTAACATATGGAAAAGGAGCTTCAAAAACTAATTGAGGAAAATAATTCAGTAAAAATTAGAATCAGTTAAAATGAAGCTAAGGATTCTATGATACAGCAAGAGTCAGTCAAACAAAACATAAAGACTGAAAAAACAGAAGAAAGTGCAAAATATCTCACCAGAAAAACAACTGACCTGGAAAACAGATCCAGGAAAGAGAGATAACCTAAGAATCATCAGCCTACAAGAAAGCCATGATGAAAAAATCAGCCTGGACAGCATTGTCCAAGAGATTGTCAAAGAAAACTGTCCTGAAGTCCTAGAATCAGAAGATAAAATAGTTATAGAAAAAATTTACCAATCTCCTCCTGAAAGAGATCCCAAATTGAAAACTCCAAGAAATGTAGTAACCAAATTACAGAACTACAAGGTCAAGGAGAAAATGCTGAATTCAGCCGATAAGAAACAATTCAAATATCATGCAACTACAGTTAGGATCACAGAAGACTTAGCAGCTGCTACATTAAAAGATCAGAGGGATTTGGAATTTAATATTTCATAAAACAAAAGAGCTAGGACTTCAACTAAGGGGGGAGGAGCCAAGATGGTGGTGTAGAAGCAACAAGTTTCCACAGCTCCCACATAACCACCTCAAATACCCATAAAATATTGTTGGGGGAGGAGGGACTAGGGGCTATGCTCGCTTAATTGACGCAAGATGTTAGTGAAATTGCAAGTATACCTTATAAGGAAATATTATGTATAATAAAAGATGATTGGGTTAGAAGGGGCGGGGGAG
>JAQQSW010015231.1:0-11933 GCA_028646575.1 Pseudocheirus occidentalis | reverse complement strand
GGTGATTGGTGAATTCATTAAAGTTCTATTTTGCCCTCTAACTCTAAAACATGAGGGCAATTTTCTTTGAGGATTTTTTGAAGGATGCTTTCCAAGTTATTTTTCTGCTCATGGGTTTCAGGTAGACCAATAATTTTCAAATTATCTCTCCTGGATCTATTTTCCAGGTCAGTAGTTTTTTCAAGGAGACATTTCACATTGCTTTCTATTTTTTCATTTCTTTGTAACTGTTTAATAGTATCTTGGTTTCTCATAAAGTCATTAGCTTCCACTTGCTCCACTCTAATTCTGATGGAATTATTCTCCTCAGAATGCTTTTGAGATTCTTTTTTCCCTCTGGCAAATTTGACATTTTAAGGTATTCTTCTCCTCACTAGCTTTCTGGGCCTCTTTTGCCATTTGTTTTCATATATTTTTTAAAGTGTTGTTTTCTTCAGTCAAGTTGTTGACTCTCTTTTCATGGTTTTCTCACATCATTCTTATTTCTCTTCCAAATTTTTCCTCCCCTTCTCTTATTTCTTTTTCAAAGTCCTTTTTCAGATTGTCTATAGCTACTAGGCATTCTTCAATTGTCTTGGAAGCATTTGGTGTGGGAGTTCTGACTGTGTTGTCTTCCTTCCGTTCCATGCTTTGATCCTTTTTGTCCACAAAAATGTATTCTAGAGTTTTATTGCTGTCCATATTTTGCTTGCTTTTCCTCATGTTGGCCAGTAAATTAATTGGTTGTTTTGTGCTTTTTTTTTAGCTTTGTGAAACTCTGCTTCCAGAGGGGAAAGCTCTGCTCCAAATCACTGAGGTTTTCCCAGCTGCCGGAGCTATTAGGTGTTTGTTGCAGCCTCCCCTAGCTTTGGCTTGCTGAAAGTGCTTCCCAGGACTACCACCCAAGACCACACTCTGGATCCAGGCCACTCAACACAAGAGCACTTGGCCTTGATCATTGAACTCAGCCCCTCTGCGGGATACACAGGCCAAGGGCTCTGAAGCAGCACAGTGGGGCATTTGCCCGTTCCAGTAGTTTCTGCCCTTCCCCCACTGCTTCCTTGCTCCGGGGGTAGATTGGCAGAACTGCTTTTCCTCCCCCAATTTTAGCTTGAAAGCTTCACTCACTTTCACTGACCTTTAATCCTGGCTTATGCAGATTGCTCCAGGTGCTTTAGATCTTCTCTGAAGTAGACTCACACTGTGGTTTGGGAGGCTCGGCTCCTCCCAGCCACCCTGGAGCCTAGCCACATGGCTTTTCAGGCTGGGCTGGTCTCAGCTCCCAGGCTGGTCTCAGCTCCGGACCTGGGATGAGACCCTCCTGCCAGCTGCCTTTCTCTAATCCCTATTTTTCACACCTTTCTTTAATCCCTATTTTTCACACCTTGGTAAATGTGGAGTTGCTGGTGGCTGTAGTTCTACTCTCTTGTAAATTGCCTGAGGCTTGGCTTGGCTCCTTCCTACCGCCCCGGGGCCTAGCTGCTGTTTTGGTTTCATTTTCAAGCTGGGCCGGCCTTGGCTTGCGTCCTGCCACAGTGATCCCCTGCTACAGAGCTGCCTTCCATGAGAGATGTGTTTTCTGTATTTTTTGAGTTTGATAATCCTACAATTTGTCCAGCGTCATATTTTTATGGGTGTTTAGGGGGGCTGCCTGGGAGCTGTGAAACGCTGCTGCTTCTATGCTGCCATCTTGACCTCCCCCCCCCCCCGGAAGTTGAGAGGTAAATTTTAGAGATACTAGTTAGGAAACTTGTGGTATTTTAATGACCAAGTAATGAGGGTTTACATTCAAGTAGAGAATGGGAAAAAGGTTCTAGATGTCAAAGGGGATATTTAAATAGTTTCAGCAAGACTTGACAGCTGAATTGATACAGTGATTGAAGGTGAGGGAAGAATGAAGTATGGTTGTGAAGGTTGAGAATCTATTGTCAGTCTCTTATCATGTCATGTCTACATATTTCAACCCTTAGCCCCTATCTGTTTATCTTAGTGTTCTGAAGGTCAAATTGGTTATTCTATATGGAAAGCATTGGAAATGGTAAAAGAGAATAAGGCACAAAAAAGGTGCCCTGTATAAAAATAGAAAAGAGGGATTTGTGGAGATGAAAATCATAAGTTTTGTTTTGGCCATGATGAGTGAGATAACTGATTGAATATTCATAGTGATAGACATATGATTTTTAGACAATACAGAATTATTATCTCTTTTAAATTATACTTATGTATATTATGTCTGTTGAGTATATTTTAATCATTAGTTCCACACAAATTCACTCTAACCTGCAAAATTAATGTTAGCCTCACTCATTTTTGCCCTCCCATTATTCTAGCCTCTTTTGCACTCCAAACAGCCCTTAGTCATCAACATTCCCTATAATCATCACAATCATACAAATGCACACAGGTTAAGTCAGGCAAGGTGATATGTAGCTTTGAAACTTTCTAGTGCATTAATGCAATTTAGGCATCTAACCTGAATAAATTACTCTTCCAAATAAAACCTTTCACTCCACTTAGTGATATGAATATGATAAAAAAATATCACCTGTTCAAAACAGTTATATAGTTTTGTTTTTGAGAAACAAATAGAGTTATCTGATGGTAAGAAGTTGATGTCATTTATAGGCAATAAGTTTGGTATCATAAATTCAAGTAAAAGAATGTTTTCTTTCTTTTCTGGAATAAAACTTAAACACAGTTCTGAAATTTGAGCCAGGTATGGAAGACAAAGGCAAAATGTATGTGTGTGTGTGTGTGTGTGTGTCTGTGTGGACATATGTTGGGAATCTATGTGGTATATAAATGAAAACATGGATTTTACTAGTTCATATGTGTTAGGACAAATAGGATAGAATTGACCCCCTTTGTTTGGGATGGCAAGCTCTCTGGAAAATAAGACAAAAACATGGTGGGTTGTTTTGTAACATTTAGTTTCTTGATCTGCACACCCTTTTCTTTCCCTAACCACAAGCATCCTGTATGCCCCACCTGCATCCTGTTGATGGCACAATTTGGGCCTGAGGGCTCAAACTTACATTTCTAGTCTTTTGTTAAGGTCCTTTATTTTCTGCCAACCAATCCGAATGAGCTATGTGTGAATGCCCCTGCATAAGAGTATAAAAGGCAAGATTTTCTACACCTCAGAGCCCTACCTGATTGACTGGGGTAGGTCCCTGGTTAGAACATGCTAATAAAATTTCTTTTCCAAATTTATGGGTGGTCTGTCTTGTGGGTGGTCGATACCACAAAACAGTATGAACAGAGCTTGCCTGTGTTCCTTTTCTGAACAAGACTCAATCATATAAGAAAGCAGATGCTTCACAATTTTTTTTCCTTTCCTTTGGACTTAGGACTCTGAGAAATGCCATACTCAGACCTGATCCATGTATTTATGTGTCAGGAATAACATATTAATTAGATAAATTATATACCTGACTAAAGAAACGAAAGATAAAAAGTTAGATGAGAGCAAATGCTGACGCTTAACAGGACAGCCATGAGTAGAAACATTATTATCAATGAGTATTCTTATTACTATTTGAAATATCGTTCAATGTTAGAACAATCACAATAATAAATTATAATTCCGAAAAAGAAAATATAATTATTTCAATGAAATTCTGGAAAATAAGCTTTAATAAAATAAACTGATAGATCCTTAAAACATAAGAGAGTAGAAAAGAAAGGAATTTTCTTGACATAATAAAAAATATTTATTTTATTGAAGAGACAGCATATTTTCAAATGAAGAAACATTTTGTACTTTCTCATTAAAATATGAGTAAATAAAATATCCACTATCATTATTTTTATTTTATATAGTTATAGGATCCTAGCTATAGCAGTAAGGCCAGAAAAAAGAAGTAAGGCAAAGGGCATATTTGCAGAAATTGTGAAAATTTGTCTTTATGGATAATTATATAGATAGATAGATAGATAGATAGATAGATAGATAGATAGATAGATAGATAGATAGATAGATAGATGAATGGATGGATGGTTGGATGGATGGATGAATAGATAGAATTTAATAAGCCAAGTTAGGCTATGGAAGAAATCAATTTAGTGAAGCTGAAGAATATGTATCAAACCATAAAAATGATTGGAATTTTTATCTGTCATTACCTACAATAAAAAAGAAATAGATGGAAATGGACTTTGCAATAATAGCAAAACATATAAAATGTTTATTTAATAAATCATGCATCCTGTCTTTATTATGATAATTATAGAATATTTTATAAAATAAAAATTGATAATCCCAGAGATATCCATTGAAAATACTATAAGGCAATCCAACACAATAAAGATTATAATGATCTACTTTAAAATTTGTATAATGAAACTGACATTAGAAATCATCACAGAATAACAAATAATCTAGAAAATTTTAGGGATTTATGAAGCAGATAAAAAGGGATATGGGCTCCTATATCTTGCATAATGCAATATCTCCTTCAGAAATATTATTTCTTCAAGAATTCAGACTACAATCCAAGGCATTTTCAAAGCATAGAACAAGTAATATTGCCTACAAGAGTTCATTTCTTATTCTCCAAATTATTAACGCTGTTATTATTTGATGTTGTCCTATCATTCAGTCATTTCTGACTCTTGACTTCATGGATCATATTGTCCATGCAATTTTCTTGGCAAAGATACTGGAGTGTTTTGACATTTCCTTCTCCAGTGGATTAAGTGGAAGAGAGGTTAAGTGAATTGCTCGAAGTAACACAGCTATTAAGTGTCAGGAGTTAAATTTGATTATTAATGGTACCAAATAATATAATTATAATTAACTTGTATTTGTGTTTTTATTTTGTTTTTACTTATCTTTTAAAAAATGTTTTCTCCAGTGCAAAATAAGCTATTTTTGTCTTTATTCTCCCAGCACCACTTAAGGTATGGGTGGTCATTGAACTGGAATGATTCAAATAAAGTTTGACTATGTGGTGCTCCTCACAGATTCTACTCATTAGCTTACCAGAAGTGTTCTACTAAGTGTTCTAAAAGAGTTCTTTGAGATTCTTTAATGTATGAGGATATTACAATGCCATAATTGTTGCACTTAACCCCAAGAAAGACATACTGCAAAAAACATAGTCAAGGCAATGAGTTGAGTCACAAAGCATTTATTAGGAAACTGTTATGTATCAGACACTGTGCCAAGTGCTGGTTATACAAAGAATGTAAAAAAACAGACTCTGCATTTATGAAATTCTATTTCTAATAGAGGATAAAAGTGAGAACTATGGAAAAAGCAGAGTATAAAAAGGAAAAATTGGGGATAATTTCAGACACATGTCAATAATATTAAATATTCAGGATCATATAATAAAGTCACAATATTCATGATGAGGCTTACATTAAGTTTTTTAAACTGTACTATATTTCATAATAAGGAAGTAAAATGAAAGGCATTCAAAAGACTTATGCTTAATTAATTTTATAATATAGCACAATATGAAAGGGGTTTGTTAGGAAATTTAATAATGTAGAAATTAGAGACTGGTAAAAATGAAGTTAAATTCTTATCAAAGTACATACTAAACAGCAAGTGGATTGTTAAAGTACATTAAAATATTTCACAAAATTAAAATATTGTGGGATGTGTTTCAATTTCAACTATGGAAAAGCAGTATTTTAAACTTCTCAGTGAATGAAACAAATTGTGAACCAAAATAGATAACTTTTAGCATATTAAAATAAAGAACGTTTTAAAATGCTGTTTTAAAATTATTCCGCATCTGCACCAGTTATTGCACATATCTTAAAATATGCTGACTTCCATTTTCTGTTATTTTTATTGATATGTACTGTACCCAATATTTTCAGGTCTCCTTTTGAGAAATTTATTCATGAAGTAGGTGGAAGTCTAATGAAATAGCCATAAGACTGTGACGATTTTCAATCCAATTCTTTATCCTGAATCCTACTTTTAAAATATTTATTTTTTAGAGTCTCCCTATATCTCCTAAACTATAAATGCATCTGGGTATAAAACACAGATATGAAAAAAGTTCTTATCTTATTCATATATTAATATATGAAAAAGAGCCTTATATTGCATTAAAGCATAAAAATAAACAAGCATCAAAGTACGGATATTTAAACTACTTTGAAATGTAAAAAGCAAAGAAAAGTAATAGTTATAATTCATAGGCTGTAGACATATTAGAAATAGGTGACCTTTGAGATCATCATGGCCAAAATGATCATTTTATATCTAAGAACTGTGTCCCAGGAAAGTGAAGTGATGGTCTTAAGATTATATATCTTAAATAAGAATATTTTATTGTCAAAATAAATCACATATTTCATTTAATCAATGGAAATGATGAATGACATTCATAATTATCGAAATCAATGTGATAAAATAGAAAAATAATATTGGCTTTGAAAGAGAAAAAATGAAGTTCTACTTCATTTTCTCAGTTAGTACCTGTGTGACCTTAAAAAAATCAACTATTTTCTGTTGTACTCAATTTCTTCATTTGTAAAATTAGAAGGCTGAATTTTACTAAATAATAAAGTCATTTTTTCATCTTTGAGTATGAAGGACAACAACCATGGGGTCTTAAACTTATTATCTGATTTTAGCTTCAAAATAGGACTGAGAAATATGTACTTCAGATGATATCCCCATTTTAAGGATAGGAAAATGGACACTGAAGACTTAAGTTATTTTCTCATGGTCACACAAGCAGTGTAAGCATTAGAGGATGAATTTAAGCCTGAGAATTTCCAGTTCTCTGAAACAAACTATTTTACAAACAACCATCACTTCTCAGGTGAGAATTCAAGGATGGTACATCACTTCAACAGGAACTCAGTTGAAGATGATAAAGAAATGTTTGCAGGGGGAAAACACTTAACAAGTCTTGGTTACAGTGGAGAGCAGAAAATATTTCTGGAATAGGTGGTAATCTAATTGGTCAGAACATAGAATGTGATGGTTTCAGTAGAATATGATTGGAAAAGGAATTTGGAGTCTTTCTGGAAGGATTTAAATAAAATTACACTCCAGCTAACTTGAAGTAAAGTGACTTGAGTTTGCCAACTGGTAAAACTTTTAGCTCACTTAGCTTAAAAATGACAAGTGACTTATGTGAGCCAGACTTCTTTTCCAGTTACAAAAGTAAACGTGCAAAGCAAGTCATGTGCATTTATCATAGTAGAGTTGTCATAACTGTAAGTATCAGTGATATGTGCCAAAAATGGGAAGAATGAAAAGTCTCAGTTCCCAGAATAATCCACTGTGTAGGGTAAGATTTTAAGTGAATGTACTGCTTGTGAGTAGCAGAGCCAAGTCTTACAAAGGAGAGAATGACTCTCATTTTATTCCCCTCTCTTGTTTAAACCTTGCACTTAGTCATAGATAATTTTTAGGTTAGAAGGAATTTTGGAAGATGTATAATCCTAACCAACAAAAGAAAACTTCCCAAAATATAATTAGTCGTCTAGATTTTGTTTGAGTATATCTAACAATGAAATGACCATGAATTTCTGAGGCAAGAAGTTTTGGTGGCACAGTTCTTTGGCAAACAATTCTTTGTGATGAACAAAATTGCACCCAGGTATAATTAAAATAATTTTGGTCTACACCTGTGTTATCATCAGAGTGGGGAACTTCTTGTGTGGAAACTTCCTTAAGTAATACAGAATCCATAACTCATATGCAAATTAGTGTCCTAGAGAATTGATAAGTCTCTTGAGAGATTGAGTCACCTTTATGCTCATTTGATCACTATATGTCAGGAAAAGAATGTGAACATAAGCCTTTCTGACACTAATTTCAGCCTTCTGTCCGCTATGCCATATTGCCTATCAGTTAAATATAAGTAGACAAACAAAGCTAGAAATGTATTTAGGTACAGATATCTATCAATCTATCATTGATTTTTAAATTCTAAAGAAAAAAAAACCCATAGTGGAATTTAGTCCTTCCTCAAGTATCAGATGATAATCCCAGTGCCTAAATTCCTAACGGGATTGTTTAAAGTGGAAGAAGGTGAGAGAAAGAGGAATTTGCACCTTTAAGGGGAGGAAACTCAGACTTCAAAGTTAATAATCTTATGTACTCCCTTGTCTTGACCTACATATTCCTCTGTCAATGCTGAGATATTCTTGTTGTGATTACTGACATCTCTAACCTACAACAAAACTCTATAAAAATAGCATATGCATATAGTTAAGGTAATACCTAGTTAAATTTGGCCACATGAAGGGAATGGACTATTACTTTATTGTAAGAAAAAAGTGACTTACAATGAATAAATTCAGAGAATCTTAGGAAGACAAAACATGTCAGGATAAAGAGAGAATTAAGCAGAACTAGGAAAAACTCAGGAAGACTACAACAACATAACTGGAAAGAACAAAAAATAATGATAAAAATGATGTTATATACTGTGTAATGGTAATATCCAACTTTCCCTCCAGAAAGTTGAAAGAATTGAACCTCCTTTCCTTCATCAAAAAGTTGGAGGATCAAGATGTGAAATAATTATATATGGAATCAGATATGGTAAAGCTAACAATTAGTTTTGCTAAGAATTGTCCATTGGATAGGCAAAGGTGAAGACATATATGTATCATTCCTTGCACATAGAAGGCAATAATTAATAAATTCTAGGTGACTGATTTCCTGACCAGTTGATGAATCATCAAGTCTCCTGAGTGTTGCCATTTAACCCACTTAGGACTTCGAGGTCATTCCTTCCACTCTACCGTGGAAGAAATTATCCTATGTGTTATCTCTTCCAATTAGAGTTTGCATTCCTTGAAATCAAGAAATGTACAATTTTTTTCTAGTTTTATTTCCAGTATTTATCACAGTGTTTGGCACATAGTAATTCCTTAATGCTGTTTTTCATATATTAATTCATGCAGCTGTTCATTCATTCATATTCAATACCTATCTAGAATTTAAGAAGAATAAATTATAGACAGGTAAAAATAAACTTCACAAAAAACTTTACAAGGGAAGCATAACTATAGAGTGTTAAGTATGAAAAAGAAACAAAATTTTGGGGGATGGCAATCTCCAAACATGATAGATAGCAGGGGAAAAAAGCAATATCAATCTCAGATTGTTATAGTGATAGTGTCCAGGGAAGAGAAGATGATAATGCCCTCTACTTCATGCTGATCAGAACATATCTGGACATTCAGTTCTGACACATTTTAGAAGAAAAGCACCAGTAAAGTAGAGAGTGGCTAAGTGAAGGCGATCAAGATTTTGAGGGTCCTTTAATTCATTCCATATAAGAACTGATTGAAAAAGATAGGAATGTTTAGCCTGGAAAGATAAGGCTTAGTGAGAATAGAGGAATAGGCAGGGGAAAAGAGGAGAAAAGACATTTATTGAGAATTATTGGGTATAAGGCACTATGGCAGACACTGAGAATATATATGTATTTGTACACACACACACACACAGACACAATCAAGTTATTACATACTTGATTACATACATATTATATATCTCAATAGAGAAAGACCATACATAAAAGAGTATATATAGCTCTACAAGGACACAGAGATATAACCATCAACGCAGAGAGCCAGTTATCATACCAGAGGTGTCATTTTAAATTTTTATTTATTCATTTTTAGTTTTCAACATTCATTTCCACAAGATTTTGGGTTAATTTTTTTTTCTTCTCATCTTTCCCCTACCACCACACCAAAATATGAAGCCTACTGTATAACCCTTCCCCAATTCTGTTCTCTTATATTTCTAGTAGGGCAAGATGGGACTCCATACCCCAGTATCAGTATATCCTACTTCCCAGTTGCATGTTAAAAATTTTTTTTAAACCTTTGCTTTTAAAAATTTAAGTTCCAGATTTTGTCTTCTCTTCCCTCCTCACCCACTCCCACTGGGAAGACAAGGAATTCAGTATAGATTGTACACGTGTAGTTACCCAAATAATTTTCATAGTAATTATATTGTGGATGACTAACTGTATTTTCCTCCATCCCATCCTGCCCCCCCACATTTTCCCACTTTTGCATTTCCTTTGACTTTATGCCTTCTCAAAAACGCTTGCTTCCAATTACCCTTTCTCCCAATTGGCCTTCCATTCTAACCCTCCCACCTCTTATCCCTACTCCCCTATTTTCCTATAGGGTAATATACTCAAGTGAGTGTGTATGTTATTCCCTCTTTAGGCCAAATTCAATGAGAATCAGGTCATCCCATTCCCTTTCACCTTCCTACTCTTCCTCTCCATCATAATAGTTTTCTCTTGCCTTTTGTATATGAGATAATTTACCCTATTCTATCAGTCCCTTTCTTCTTCTCCCAATAAATTCCTCTCACCTCTAAATTTTATTTTTTTAAATATCATCCTTTCAGATTCAACGAAGCCTGTGCCCTCTATGTATACATGAACATACAAATGTCCGTACTCATGTAAATATTTATATCCACATACATCCTCCTATACATATGTACATATGTAAACACACACACACATATATTCCCTTCAACTATCCTCATACTAAGTCTTATGAGTTTCAATAGTCATTTTTACATGTAGGAATGTAAGGAATTCAACTTTAATAAGTTCATTATGATTTCTTTTTCCTGTTTACTGTCTCATGCTTCTCTTGCTTCTTGTACTTGAAAGTCAGATTTTCTATTCAATTCTGTTTCTTTCATCAAGAATTCTTGAAAGTCCTCTATTTCATTGATTGACCATATTTTTCCATATAGCATTATACTCAGTTTTGCTGGATAGGTGATTTTTGGTTTTGGTCCTAGCTCTTTTGACCTCTGGAATATTATATTCCAAGCCCTTTAATCCCTTAATATAGAAGCTACTAGGTCTTGTATTGTCCTAATTGTGTTTACACAATACTCAAGTTGTTTCTTCCTGACTACTTGCAGCATTTTCTCCTTGATCTGAGAACTCTGGAATTCTAGGAGTTTTCTTTTTGGGATCTTTTTCACGAGGTGATTGGTGAATTCTTTCAATTTGTATTTTGCACTCCAGTTCTAGAATATCAGTACAATTTTGCTTGATAATTTCTTGAAAGATGGCATCTAGGCTCTTTTTTGTTTTTTTTAAGCATGGCTTTCAGGTAGTCTAATAATTTTTAAATTGTATCTCCTGGATCTATTTTCCAGGTCAGTGGTTTTTACAGTGAAATATGTTACATTGCCTTATATTTTTTCATTTGTTTCCATCTGTTTTACAGTATCTTGATTTCTCATCAAATCATTAGTTTCCAGTTGCTCCAATCTAATTTCGGAGGAGTTAGTCTCTTAAGTGAATTTTTGAAATTCCTTTTCCATCTGGAAAATGTGGCTTTTTAAAGCATTCTTTTCCTCTTTTTCCATTTGAGTTAGTCTATTTTTAAGGTATTACTTACTTTGGTATTTTTGGGCCTCCTTTAGAGGCTGTTGACCCTCTTTTCATGATTTTCTTGCATCATTCTCATTTCCCTTTCCAATTTTTTCCTCCACTTCTCTTAATTGATTTTCAGAATCCTTCTTGAGTTCCTCCATGGCCTGTAACCAGTTCATTTTTTTCTTGAAGGCTTTTTTTTATGATGTATGAATATATTTGTTTTCTTGTTTACATCATTAATTTTCATGATATTTTTGAATTACAAATTTTCTCACTGTCTTTCATCTGCCCCAACCCTAAAAAAGAAATCCCACTTTAAAGCCCCTCCCCTGCTCTGCTCTCTTAATTTCTGGTAGGGCAGGGAGAGTTTTCCTATCCCAGCCCCTGTATATCTTAATTCCTAGTTGCAGGTATTGCAGAACTTTAAATTCTAGATTCTTTTGATTCTTCCCTTGTCACCCACCCCCACTGTAAGGACAATCAATTCAAGACAGGCTGTGGATGTGTGAGTATACAGGAAATGTTCGTAGTGGACATATTGGTACAGTGATCATCTGTCTCTCCTTCCTATCCTCCCCCCCCTTGTTCTGTTCT
>JAQQSW010015230.1:0-11933 GCA_028646575.1 Pseudocheirus occidentalis | reverse complement strand
TTTTTTTTTCTTGTGGCCACTGTTTAGTTTGGGCTTGGGGGCAGCCCAGAAGCCCTGCCCCTGCTCCCAGGCCCACCCTGAGGATGGGAGGGAGCCTGAAGCACATGGGGAGTAGGAGAAGGCACTGTGGGGGCACCATGTGTGTGATGGTACCTGGGGATGTTAAAGCATGTAGCACCTATCTGGGGGCAGTGGGCAATATGTTACAGCATGTGATATATTTATAGAGGTGCTGGGTGGAGCTGGGGGGCAGGGAGACACATTACAGTGTATTTCCAAGGAGACTGGGAAGCATGTGGCTGGCATATTAGAGCATGTGATGTGTTTACAGAGGTACTGGAGGGCAGAAGCATGTGGCAGGTTGGCACGTTCTGGAGGTGGGGTTGGGGAGGAGTGGGGAGCAGGGGCTTCTGGGTGGTGGCCATATTTGTACAGTCAGGGGTAAGAGGGGCACTCCAGGGACAATATGGAGTCAGAGTCTGCTGGTGCCTGTGCCTGAGAGTTCCTATGTCAGACTGAGAATGACAGTGAAGGGGAGGGGGAGGGCAGCTTCCTGGCAATCTCTGTCCTAGGTGTTGGTGGTGGGGACCGATGACTAGTCAGGTAGATAGATACATAGGCCTCAGGAGTACGTGGTCAGCTGCAGCCACTCTTCGATGTTCACCTGGATCTGACCACTGCCATCCTTGTCCAGAGACTTGAAGGCACGCAACATAGCATCCAGGCGCAGGAGACAGCTGATGAAGTTGTCAAAATCCATATGCCCATCCTCATCTGAGTATCTCCGAATGATCATCTGGTAGAGCTCTGGGCTGAGCTGGAAGCCTGCAGCTGAAAAGGCTCCTGGAAGTTCATTGCTGCCGATGGTCCCTGAACGGTCTAGGTCGTACTGGTTGTAGACGGCATGCCATTTCTTTATGTTGTTCCAAAGCTATTTGAACTCCTCAAAGCCAAGTTTGCCAGTAGTGTCACTATCCATGGCGGCCACCATGCTCCGACAGGTGTTGATGCCAAAACCGTCAGTCTTCAGGTCAGGGTGTCGAGTTACCACCTTGTTCAAAACGTTCATGAGTTCAGAGGCACTGACTTCCATGTCATTTCCTGTCAGCTGGGCAAACAGCCTCCTGAATTGCGGGATCTCCTCACTTTCATTCGCCTAGATGTTGGAGAAGTGGGATCGAGGGGGCGGGGGTTCTGCGTTATAATTGGCTGCAGCCACACTGATGGCGCTGATGACACCGCCTAGGAAGCCCATGGCGCCCCCCCGCACCTCCACCGCCACCACCGCCGCCTCCGCCGCTGAGCAGTCCCTAGAGAGCTCTGCCTGTGCCCCTGCCGCCGCCGCCCTTCCAGGCCAGGAATGAACTAACCAGGAACACGACTCCTGGACCTTGGTCTCAGCCTCGGCTTCAGTTTCCCCGGCTCCGGCCTGGCCCCCTGCCCTGCTCGCTCTGCTCCGCTCGGTCCGGCCTTGGAGAGATTCTTGATAACAGTTAGGAAACCTACTCATTTTTACTAACTAAGTCCCAAGAGGTGGCATAGGTGATATCCTTGAGGATTTGTATGTTAGGAAAAGAAATACACTGGTCATGCGTCAAGAATGTATGATAACATCCTGACGGTAACACTGCTACACATTTTTTAACCTAAAGGGAGGTCTTTAAGATGTTGCATAGCTTCTCTATGTAGTATTTAGAGTTTAACATGAAAACAAGAAGCTATTGGTTGTAATCTAGTCCATTGTACATATTAACTATATCAATGAGTTGTTTTATTAACTAACACTGAAACATTAGGTTAGACTCTTATTTTTATGGTTCCATGGTTACATAAGTACTCAAATTTTTTTTTTCTTGTTTTCTCATAAACCTGTCATGGAGGAATCACTCAAAATGCTAGATATTTCTGGCCATTTTTTTTTTTTTGTGGAGGAGGCTATTCAAATAGCAATAGTCTCAATTTTTTTTCCTATATGAGTAGCTGACCTGATTTTTTATTCCTTCATTAAGATATTATATTGAACTTAGAATCAAAATTCCTGGTTTGATTCCCAGCTCTACTTACTATATAGTATTGTGTTAGATCAGTTCTCAGGTTATAAATCCAAGGTACTGGAAGGGGCATGCATTAGATACTTACATGCTGAAGATATTTATTTATTTGTTTATTGCTTCTTGGAGAATATGTAGACAAGATGAGAGAGAAATTTGTTTTCTCTAACTCTGAACCAGCAACTCCATTTGCAGCATCTAGCTGCAAGTTTCGGCTTCCTGTATTCTGAGAAATATTTTGGGCCCCAAAGATATCCAATGTCTATGGGAGCATATAAATCACAGCTCCACAGGCCAACCTGCTTACAACACATGCAAAGGAAAGCCTTGACTTCACCAAAGGAGGGCAGGCAGTACTCTGTCTATTTTGTACATAGAAGCTCAAAGACAGGAAAGGGTTTAGGAGAAACATGATATGAAGGAGATGATTTATATTCATGATAGGTCTTCAGAAGTTAAGGATGAATGACAATGCCTTTTCCTTTGGGAACTATGGACTCAGCCCTACTCAATCATTTCACGGGCTACCAATGGTCTGTAGCCTTCTACACTCGCTATGTAACTGTGAGTTGTTTTTTTTATTTTTTACCTTTCATAATTTACATTTTCTTATTTACAAAATCAGAAAAAAAGACTGGATGAGATGATCCTTATGTTCCCTTACAATCATAATATCATGTGATTCTATATACCCAATAATGTAACAGTTATTTAAACTCAATTAAAAATAATACAGGACCCAATTATAATGACAGGCAATGAAGTTTTTGGAAAAAAAAGTTTGTTTCAAAACTTTTCCATTTCTTCTATATTATTGCCTCCTTCAATAGAAGTGAGTTAATCCTATATATCTAGCAAAAGTATTTAGTCTCTTTAGACACTGAGGTTTCCAAGTCTATCTCCACAATTATCTGCAACTCTCCATCAACGATTTTCTAATCCCTTAATGTTTCTTCTAGAAGGTACTGAATTGAATAGATGATATTAAACCAATACTAGTTATCTAATCTCTGCAAAGCAACCTGGATTACTTGCTTCTAATAAGTCCTGTTCCTTCAAGTCTATGGTTACCCTTTACTTAAATAGACTCCAGGATCAATTTGACCACATTGAATAAAAGTGGTACAGTATTTGCTAGTGAACTACTTCCATGGAGGGTAAATATATTTTCTGAGTTTTAGGAAAATTCTTGAACATTTCTGAGAGTCATTTTAGTATTTCTTCCAGGACTCAGGGAGAGTCTAGCATATTATGCCTATGTGCTATTATTTGCAATCTTTTGTTGCTGGGGGCAGGTTGGGGTGGGTGGGTGGGTGGAGCGTGGGTAGGGGAGGGAATGGGGGGGAGGATTTGTCCTTGGATATATAACTCATTTCCTTCTATTTGTTAATATTGGCAATATTGTACATGGGAATGATGCCCTGTCAACTTCCATTCAAATCCCCTTTGTGAAGCCTATTCATTACTTTCCTGCAGTCAGCATTCTGACTGTTAATTTACTAGAAAGGATACATATTATCTAGCTACCATTCATCGGATTTCTAGTAGTGAAATCAATTTGCCTTATTGTGCTTATATTTGACCTTTGGACAACTCTGGAATCAGTTTTGAACAGTAATTTCTCCTAGACTTACACTTAACAGTTCCTTAAATGATCACATATTGAGCTGAAATAAGGAATGAATGATCAGCATTTATTAATCACTCACAGCTCCAAGGCACTGTGCTCACTACTAAGGTCAGAGAAACAAAAGGAGATCATCTTTGCCCTTAAGTAGCTTATAGTCTTAAAGAGGAAGAGAATAAATATATGAGAGTGCAAGGAAGGGAAGGGAGCTCCTAAGGAGTGTTTAGGATGGTGAGCTAAGAATTCACACATCTTTTCCAGCAACAATGATAGTATGGTAATAGTAGTGATTTTGTCACTGAGTTCACAGCAAGAGATGAAAAGTTAGGCCAAGGGGTCCTGCATTGCCAGATAGATGACAATATGGCCCAAATGCAGAATTAGATTGGATGTATAGTATCCCTTTTCTCTTTAGATCTGTACTTTTTGGAGGCACATTTTTATGTCACAACCATTACCAGCTTTTTATCATGGGTCAGTATCCAGACTATCATTGCCATGAAACCCTCCATCCTAAGGTTTGCAACTGCCAATAGGAAACACTAAAATAGACCTAAATCCCTAAGGGCAGTGAAAATATATCAGCAGTCTCTTAAGAGAAAAAGTACAGTTGAGTAAATGGAAGAAAACTTCACAGGAAATGAAAGAGAAATTGGTAAAGGAAAAGAATATAGATCTTGACGCAGCAAGAGGTGAGGTCATATTAGTCTCCTGCTTGAAAACTTAGCAAGATGCTGGAAACACAGCACAGAGGTAAACAGTGTCTAAAATAGAATGCAGGCATAACTTTAAAAAAATGGAGAACCTGCTTTGGTAAGAATTTAGGCTGTTCCTGCTCCTATTCAAACAGACCTTCAAGGCATAGAAGTAGCTGCTCTCCTGGTGTGTGTGTGTGTGTGTGTGTGTGTGTGTGTGTGTGCGCGTGTGTTTGTGTTGTTTTTGGGATAGGGTGGAAGCCAGAGGGACATCAGCATGTTGGAAAGTGCTATCAGTGGCACAATAGTACCCCTCTACTACAAGTAATAAGATAGTAGCCCCTGAAAGTCCAGGTTCTTTATGTCTCTGAATATCTGTCCTCTTAAGCTAAGTGATATACGGTCTAGAGGCAGATGAAAAATCCTACATTGTAACTATTTGTTATATTGAATTCATTTATTATGAACATAAAAAAGGTTATATGAATTGTATGTACCTCTCCTCCCTTCCTTTTCCTTTCCTTTTTCTGGCATGATGTAGGATTTTAAATCTATGGCAGATGAGAACAGAGTTAGTAAACTTTTGTTGAGGAACCTATAGTGAAGTAAGCATTTGAATGGGGAACCAAAGTTATGTTTAAGTATTGCCTGCTACAAGTAGTTGTCTTGGGTCCCTAGGTAGTAAATCATTTTGGGATAAAGTTTCTTTGTTTCTTTCTTTTGTGATGCAATCTGGGTTGAGTAAATTTCCCAGGGCCACACAGCTAGTAAATGCCAAGTGTCAAGTACCTGAGGTCATATTTGAACCCAGGTCCTTCCTGATGTGAAGGAAGAATTTTGTTTTTTAAATTTACTACACTACCCAGCTGCCCCTAAGTTTCCTTATTTGTAATAAAAAATCAACTTTCAAGTTGCTGAGCAACCATAATTCCATATGAGGGATGATGAAGCATGTGATCCACCAACATACTTGGAGACAATAGACTCAGTATGAAGAACAACATATATTTATTCGCCTTGAATTACTTGAGAACTTGTTTTCCTTGACTATACGTATTCTTTAGAAGAGTTTTCTTCATTTTTTTAAAAAATGGGAATGGAAGTATGGCAGGAAGGAAGGGTAAGATTGCAAAATTAAACATTCAATATTTAATACTTAGATTCAAGTAGAAAATGCTTCTTCAAAATAAAAAACTTAGATAGTTGGGGAATATCCCATGTTTACAGCTGGACATGGTCACTACAGTGATATACAGTGATGTAAATTTTATTGTGATAAAATGACAATGCTACCCAAGTTAAATTAATTAAATAAACAAAGGGATATTTTACAGTTAGATAAAATAATAAAATTCATTTGGAAGACTGAAAAATCTAGTATATCAAAGGAACTCATTTTAAAAGTAAGGGATGAAGGAGGAATTATATTTGCAGACCAAAAATTATGTAACAAGGCACCCTATCATCAAAACCATTTGCTATTGGTTAAAAATAGAAAAAAAACCAGATCAATGGAAAGAATTAATCAAATAAGAACAAATAATAAAGATAGAAAGTATTATGCAACCAAAAATTACTTATGATAATTATTTTATTTAATGAGAAGTTCTGAGAAAAATGAGGGAAAAAAAGTCTACCCAAACTATGATTGGAAAAATTTCTCACACTATATTCTATAATAAACTTATAATTGTTACATGAGTTGAATGTCAAATGCCATTTAAAAAATTAGAATACTAGTAGATCATATAAAAATGTGGAACATTCTGTGCAACATTTCAGAATTATGCAAATAAAGCAGCCAAAATGGCAATATATTTGACTCAAAGACACCATTGCTAGATATGTACCCCAAGGAAGTTTGACAAAACAAAAAAAAAACAAACAAAATCCAGATGCACCAAAATACTGATAGCAGGATTTATATGGTAGCAAAGCATTGGAACCAAAGTAGGTACTCATTGATTGGGGAATGGCTAAAAAATGTGGTGTATACTGGAATATTTATCTACTGTAAGAAATGACAAGTATGAACTGACTGCTCCAAAGTGAAATAAGGAGAGCCATAAAAACATTATATATAGTGACTACAAAAAAAGTAAATGGGAAGAACAACAGACTACTTTTAAGCTTTACCAGCAATTTTCATAGAAAGCAATCTGTTAAAAAAGAAAAGGTTTAAAAGAGCATCACATGCCATGTTACATAATTAGTTCTGAATGAATTCATCAGTAAAAAAATTTAAAAAAAAGACTACATCACAAAAACAAACAAGAGATATGCTGAAAAATGGTTAAGAGTTTATTATTTGGTAAACAAGGTGTAGAAATCATCATGGAAGACAAAATGGACTTTGCTCATTATATAAAATTGGAAAGATGTTGTGCAAGCAAAATTGAAGTAGTTGGAACTTCAAGAAAAACAATTAATTTTTAAAAAATTGGCATAGTTCTCTGAAATTTTCTGATACCTAAAACATAAGGAAATTGATAGAATAATAAGAAATTATAAAATCCAAGATGTTAACCCATATTTTAAAATTATAAAATCAGAAAAATACACTGAGTAATTTAATAGTGTGAAGAGAAATGCAATAGAACAACTACAAGGTTCCACATGAAACCCTTAAGACTGACATCCTTAAAGAAATAAGAAAGTAAAAATTATTTTAATGGCTATGGGAGAGGAGCAAGACATAATCTGTTGGAATTATCAGTTGGATCAGCCATTCTGGAAAGCAATTTGTAACTATACCCCAAATTTCACTTAGCATTTGCATTCTTTTTTGACCCAGTGATACCACTTCTAAGCATGCATGCAACCAAATTGGTTGAAGACAGTGGAAAAGGACCTATATGTGCAACAATATTTATAATGACACTTTTATTGTAACAAAAAACTAAATATAAATTAAGCTTCTTGGAGAATGGATGAATTTTTTCTGTGAAAATAATAGAATTTCTATGAAAATGATAGAAAATTATTGAATAGCAAGAAATGACAAGAGGCATATTCATAAAAATACTGGAAGTCTCATATAAACGTATGCAAAGTAAAGCAAGTAAACTAGGGAAATAATTTATTTGGTGTTCCCAATAGTGTAAAAGAAAAGAATTTTGAAAGCCTTCAGAATTCTGATCAATGCACTGACCTATCTTGATTTCAGAATACTGATGGTAGAGCATGCTTTCCATTTCTTCATCAATGATTGTGAGATGAAGAATGAATTATTTTTAGATCTAGTCAACCTGAGGATTTGTGATAGGAAAAGGTTTTTATGGTCCAAGTATTTATTGGGTAACAATAATGCTTCAAAAAAGAAAAAAAAACTAGGGGTGGCTAGGTGGTGCAGTGAATAGAGCACTGGCCCTGGAGTCAGGAGGACCTGAGTTCAAATCCTACCCCAGACACTTAAGACTTCCTAGCTGTGTAACTTGGCAAATCACTTAATTAAAATTGCCCTGCCTTCCCCCCTTCAAAAAAGAAAAAAAAAAGAAAAGAAATGAAAATGAACATTTGGGGGCAGCTAGGTGGCACAGTGAATAGAGCATGGGCCCTGGAGTCAGGAGGACCTCAGTTCAAATCCGGTATCAGACACTTGACATACTTACTAGCTGTGTGACTTTGGCCGCATCACTTAACCCCAATTACCTTCCAAAGAGCAAAAAATTTAAAAAAAGAAAAAAAAGAAAAGACTGTCAAATAAGCAGACATGAACTGATAGAATTTCAGAACACTATTGTTCTTACTATGTTAAATTTAGTACACATTCACACCCATGTATTGTACATATCAGAAGTTCCCTGTTTTAAGTACAATTCTCTTCTGTGTTTTGCTTATAGAAATGTTCATGTTTGTGTATATGTTACATATACACATATATGCGTATATATGTATGTGTGTGCATATAGGTGTTTGTGTACATATTCAGGTACCTTCCTTCTTATATTTTCATATATTTGAAAGGAGGTAATTGAGTGAGTGACTGGTGTGATAAAATCTAAAATGCCAGAAGCAGAACCTTGAAGATAATGAGTTTTGGCAAGCCTGAACCTCTCCCTCAAAAAGAGAGGAAGAAGTAATCAATGGGATATGGAACCTTTAGGTCCAAGGATGTTCTGGAATGAGAAAGGTATGGTTACTGAGGGAAGTTCCAAGGCAAAAAGGAAGCTGAAGCAAAAGTGGGAGAGAAATCAGAAACAATTATAAACATCATATAAACAATGTTATTGTGGCATGGTAACAACTTTAAATTTGAGTATTTAACTAATGGCCAAAGTTGTGGATGATTCAAATGACTCAATTATTTTTAGGTCTACCAAGGTCTACTCCCTCTTCTAATTTCTTTTCTAGACTCATCAGTGGTTCCGTACTGTTTTAACATGTTTATCATAGTATAATGTGATTTTAAAATGTAATATTTTAAGCAAGTATATTTTCATCAACCCTTCTAGTGCCCGGTATTTCTACTGTTATTGTTATTTTTCTCCATTAAAAACATTTTTACAGGAGGCCCCTGAAAAAATGAATATGAATTACCTAGGAAGGATTATGCTTTATCATCCATTAATGTATATAGTCCAGCATTAGGTTTTGTTCAGTTGACTATCATAGAGCTTTTTGGGTCCTTTATTTATTGGTCATGGTAGCCACCTTGATGAGCTTCCTTCATCTTTAAAAGTATGGACACTACACTGATCAAGTTCTTTCTTTTCTTTGACTTCCTTTTCCAGGGCCCAGAATGGAGGCGATTTTATTTGTCTTCCAGACTGTGAGTTTTAGGTATTGTCATGCTTGGGTATGAGGGTTGTAGTTGAGAAGTCTGGGTGCCTGGGATGGGAGCCCAGGTTTGAACTTGGAAATGAGACTGTGCTCTATAGGAACTAGGCTAAACCATGAAGCTATTACCCTTCCTCCCCCTAGAAATCAAGGTAATGCAAGGAGGGAGATAGGAATTATACCTTCTATGTGTCAGGGGAGAGGAAGTTTGCATCTTTGTGATCACATTTTTCTGAAATGTATCCATTTTTTAAACCTTCATAAAAGCAGGTTGTATGGGGTGTTCAAGGATGACTAGAACCTCAACTGTGAGGTTTTCATGGTGTCCTTTAAAGGGGTTTTAAGACACCCTTAGTGTCTACCTGATGCTCAGCTGTCATCTGTGGATCCAAGAAGCTGTAACATGCACAGGGGTCACATCCTGTAAATGTCCTTAGCAAGCAGGTTAAACATGGTGAGGGTAACTAATGAGCCTTAAATCAATCACTAAGTTAAGACTGTGTCTACCCCAAACATTCAAATACTTCTCCTGTCAGAATGGGCCTGTGGGAACAATTCATTCCTTCATTCCAGTTCCTTGGAATTTGTACTTGTTAAGTCCGTTTGCCAGGACCTTAGATTTTCCTGGTGTCTCCTTTTCATCTAAAACTGCTTCTTCCAAGTTTTGCCCAACATCACTGACAGGTCTCCTGCTGTGCTTTAACTAGTAGACAGCTTGACTGCCCATAGATATCTAATTCAGAATTGACTCCTTTAACAGTAACCAGTCACTGTTTATTAAATTATTATTAAATACATTTTTTTCTGTGTGATACTTTTTCATGCTCTTCATGCCCAGTGCCTTCCAACTCCCTTTCATTTTTAATCTGTTTTTTTTAATTATAAACTAGAAAACTATCAACTAACATGAATATTTCTGTGCACAAAGGAGGTCAAAAATGGAAATTGTACAGGAAACCTTCAATATACCATACACAGCATGTGCCTTTTAATATGCATAGTTTAATATTATAGTACCAATGCATTGTCCTTGTTTATTTCCACCTCTAAATCCCATTCCAGTCTCCTCTATGGCTTTTTTTTCCAAAAGTTTCATTTACATCCTGTACTATTTTTCCTTTTTTTTTCTTTTGGTGCTATTATCACTACCTAAATAAATACCCCCACAAAGAAAAGCCCTTTTTAGTAGATCCCAAAAGTTCTCAGGCTGTGACTGAAGAAGGAGAGCTGACTTCTCCCAACAGAAAACAGACAGGGTTGAATCTATTTTACTGGTAAAACTTTGGGTAGGGTCTTCCCTCTGGCAACACCTTTCATTTTCCTCAAGGTGGAAATTTTATATTTGAGCACCTGATTTACCTTGCTGAGATATTAAAAGACATAGGGTAAAAGTGGTTTAGGCCAGAAGCAGCAGTGGCTTAGTTTCTAGACTAGATGTTAGGAAGGTTTAAAATTTTCTCTCTCTCTCTCTCTCTCTCTCTCTCTCTCTGCTATTTTATTGAATTTACTTAAAGTCTTTAGAAATTTAAGTTTATTTTCTTGGGTTATGTATATATATATGTGTGTATATATATATATATATATATACACATACATGATCTTATTTGTCAATAAATACAATAATAAGGAAATGTGCATTTAATCCTTAATATTTTTTACTGCTTTTAACATAAATTGTTATTGTTATTAGAAAAATATTTTTCTACATCTACTAGTACAATAATGCAATTTTTATTATCAATGTGATCTATCATGTTTGTGATTTTCCAACTGAAATAGCTCTGAATTCTTGGCAAAATCCAACATAACCATAATATATTATCTTTGTAATATCATACTTTTGCATATTTTTATTATTTCCTAATGTTATGTAGATGTTTATTAGAAATACCATTCTTTTAATTCTAGTTTTTCAAAATTCTCTTTTTCTGCCTTAGAGGACAGAATAACATCTGTCTCAAAATAAAGTTGTGGGAGTATTACCTTTACCTATTTAAAAAAAATTATTAAATTTGAAACAAAAAAATATTGAATTCACTTGTAAATCCAGTAGATAGTGTTTCCCTTCACCTATCCATCTAGTACTTCTTTATGGTTAATTAAATTTAATTCCATTTTTCTTTACAGTAAATTAAATTACTTTTGGAGACTGGATTATTGAAAATCTCTTTCTTATTTCAATACCATTTTAACTATGAATACTTATCCAGTTCATCTAATTGATCATTTTTGCTGAGATATAATTGAATAACACCACATGAAGCAATTTCCTTTACTTCTTTTTCATTTGTAGATAATTCTCCCTTTTTATTTTTGAGTTAAGAATTTTGGTTTTGCTTAATTAGATTAAAAAAATAAAATTAGCTGCTTATTTGTCTATTTTACTCATTTTTTTCTAAAAAAAAACCTACTGGTATTATTCCATTAGTTTCTATGAAATTATTTTGTAATATTTTTCCCTCACTTGTTTTTCAGTATTTATATATTTTTTTAAATTTTATTGACTTATTTGTCTACTTTTAGGTTACAAGATTCAGTTCCAGAGTCACTTGAGGTTCAGATTTTTCTCCCCTTCCTCCCCACTCCCCAACCCTCCCATGGTGGCATACAATCATGCATAGGCTCTGCAAACTCCTTCACATTGTACAATAGTCTCATTGAATAGGTGTTATAGTCAATGGAGTGAACAATGAGAAAAGAGAAACAAAAGCCAAACATCAAAAGGAATGTGTAAAGCCAATCAGCAGTAGATTTCTGAGAGAATGCTACTGTGAGGAGCTT
>JAQQSW010015228.1:0-11934 GCA_028646575.1 Pseudocheirus occidentalis | reverse complement strand
TGCTGCCTGTAGCAACAGATGTGCTTTCAGTCTTGTGGAGAGTTTTGGAGCTTGAAAATCTGTTTAGCGTCCCATTTTATGAGTTTTTTAGCGTGTTTGTGTGGGAGCTGTGGTGCTTTGCGGCTTCTACGCCGCCATCTTGGCTCAGTCCCCCTGGAATGCTATCCAAGTCCATTCATTCTTGATGACAAATAGCTCATCATAAACACCAAGTACAGTCCCAGGCTCATAGTAGGTACCTTGTATATAGCAGGCACTTGTTTTAATCATTTATAAACAACACTTCATTTCAAAATGTGGCTCATTTAGAGGAAGTGTATGATAAAAGTTGATGATAGAGCAGAGGAGTGCTAGGGTCAGCTCTTACCAGTTCTAGAGAGCTGATTGTGAGCAAATTCAACAAAAGCTACAAATTAGGGATTTATTTGTTGTTTTGTTGATTGTAGAGACTAGTAATGTCAAACTGGAATATAAATGGGGTCCATTAAACCATAGGATTCTTTTATGCCACATATTGACTTAGAAAACCACATATTAAAATGATCTGTTTTATTACAGTTTATTTATTTGTTAAATATTTCCCAATTACTTTTTAATTTAGTTCAGGCTGTACTCATGGCAGGGGCCATGTGTTTGACCTTTCTGGTCTAGATTTAAGAAAGTGACAAGAAAAAAATGTTTATAATTCAGATTAAGATTAAAAGTGTATTGTGGGTTTTTGGAGAGATGGCTATTAAAACATTTACCAGTATACCACTGGTTTAGATTGGGGGTTTGTTTGTTCAGGAAAAAAAAATCTAGAAAATGGGCGATCAATTTTGTCTAATTATCTTGTCTTAAAGCAAAAACTTCCCCAGTCACCACAGAAAATAAAACAGCAGAAGCTTTTATTAAGTGAAAAGGGAAATGGCGGTGATTTTCATTGACCTTGAATGTACTTCGTATTTTTTAAGTGTCTGAGTGAAGTATTTATGTATTTTTTAGTCTGGTTTGAACTGATGGGAAATGGAAGTTGTGGGGAAAATGCTGAACAGCAGAAAAGAGGTTTTACTTGAGGAAAAAAAAATGGACAGGAGGTGACTGGGGAGTAAGAGAGCGAAGGCGTGCCTAAGACTCCAGAAAGTTCAGCCCAGGCGTTCAGTGCGGAAAGGAGACATCAAGTTGATGCTTCCTCTGGTCTCATGTGGCAATAATAGAAGAAGCAACGAGGTGCCATTTCCTCTTTTGTCTGCTCTTACCTTGGCTTACAGAAAATGTAGAGGGTGTAGGGAGGAGAGTTGAATGAGGAAGCAAGTGCCAGTGTGGGACAATGCGATTGTTATGGTAATGAAGACTTGTGAAAATACGAGGTAATTAGTACAGCAGAATTCTCTCTTCCTTGACAGCATGCCAGTTAAGGCTGTCAGGGAAAACAACACACTTTTCCAAAAAAATCACTGTGGATTTTTTTCCCCTCCCAAGAAAATGCGTTCATCTCAATTTAACTGTGTTCTGTTTGAAGACAGGGCTATGGAGGAATGAACATTGCATTGGGAATCAGAGGATCTGAATTTGAATCCCAGTTTTTCTACAAACTACTTGGGTGCCCTTGGACAATTTGCTTCCACTTTGGGGGGCCTCAGTTTCCTCACCTAGAAAATGAGAGAGTTGACTTGATCTCTAATATCTTTTCTAGTGCTATGGCTAGCTGTAGTATTATTGAGTATAAACTGATAAAGCAACTGACCATTTAACTGGATATATATAAAGAGCCAAACTGGTTAATTTAGGTCTTAAGTGGGTACTTGATAGGTGCTTTTTTGAGGATTCCAATGGTTCAACCCATCAATAATCAATTAATAAACATTTATTAAGTATCTACTGTGTGCCAGGCACCATCCTGAGTGCTGGAGATACAAAAAGAAGTTCTGCCCCTTACTAAATGAGAGCTTAGAGTCAGGAAGACCTAGGTTCAAATATCACTTTAGATACTGGTTTAGGTGCGTGATGTTGGGTGAGAATTTAACCTTTCTGAGTATTTCTTCATCTGTAAAATAGGGATAATAGTAATAATACCTACTTCAGAGGGTTGTTATGAGATGAGATGTAAAATGCTTTGTAAACTTTAAATGCTATAAAAAGATGAACTTTTGTAGTTTTAGATTAGTTGTGTGACCTTGGTTAAGTCATTTCAAGTGGTCTCTAAAGTGCCTTTTAGTTCTGACATGACAAGATTATACGGATTTTATAACACAGAAAAACCAAGCTGGGAAGTAGAATGGGCCCATCACATAAAGGAGTGAATAAAACACCTGATATTTTATGAGAAACCAGGATTTCTATCTAGAAGAACTAACTCTGTTGTTCCTTTTTTTAAAAAAATGTAATTCTTAGTTAACAAAAATCTCTTTTTGTTTCCTTTCTCTGCCCCTTGACCCTGAAAACTTTGGGAAAAAGAAAGAAGCAATGCAAAAGCCTCATAGTAAGAATGCATAGTCAAGCTAAAGAAATTCCAACCTTGTCTATATCACTTTTCTGTTAGGAGGTAGGTGGGATGCTTATTATTTCTAACATAGGATGGCAATGTGGGGAAAGCTCTAGTTTTGTAGTTAAAGGACATGGGTTTGAATTCCTACTCTGTTGTTATTTTTATTCTAAAGAAAGAATATTCATCTTCTCAATTTAACTGTCACCTAGGTGACCATGGTCAAGTCCCTTAATCTTTCCAAGTCTCAGTTTCATATATATATATATATATATATATATATATATATATATGAATCAGTGCATTGGCAACATGGTACAGTCCTCCTGAGTAAAATGAAATGGTTGGACTAGATGGTCTCTGAGATCTGTTCTATCTCTAGAGCTGCAAACCTACCATCCTACAACCCTATCACAGAAACTCAGTGTTGGAAGGACCTTAGAGGCTACCCAGTCTAGTGTATATCTGAGCAGGAAACTTTCTATAACATACCTGAGAAGTGTTTCCCTCTTTTCAGAGAAAACTTCTCCAGTCAAGAGTTTGGGGTGGAGAGGAGAAATGTATTTGACATTGGCTGGGTCACTCTCCATGAAGCAGGTGGAAGAGGAACCAGTGTCCTGGGAAAGTTTCTTTTGCTCTAAATGCATGATCTATGATCTTATGAGCACATTCTTATTCATTTATTTCTTAGTTTCAGATTGATGCTGAGCTACATTTGGATATATATATATACACACACACACACACATATATGTGTGTGTGTATATTTTTTTTTTACAAAATGAATAGGGATGACTTCATTTTCTTCAACATCTTACAATTAGTCAAGCGGGTAGTTTTCCTTTAGAGATTTCCAAATCCTCAGTAGCTGAGTTCAGTGAGCTACACATTGCCAACACCTAAGTTGAAACTTTTTTGGAAACGGCATGTCTCTTAATTGTTCTGCTCATTACACATGACACATTGGAGAGAGGCCACTTTTTCTGATCATATGATGAATTTCCTTTCAACTCTTTGAGTTACTTGGGCTCTTTCTTTGAAAATTAATGTTCCTTGAATGAGAGAATCCAGGAATTCGGGATTTAATACTAAGCACAATTCTCATCTATAGGATTTTTTCTTTTTTGGGGGGGGGCAGGGAGGCAAGGCATTTGGGGTTAAGTGACTTGCCCAAGGTCACACAGCTAGTTAAGTGTCAAGTGTCTGAGGCTGAATTTTAATTCAGGTCCTCCTGATTCCAGGGCAGGTGCTCTAATCGCTGTGCCACCTAGCTGCCCCTCATCTACAGGACCTTGGCAGATTCATATTTAGCAAGAGCCAAAGGGGACTCTCAAGGCTGCCAACATATACAAGGTGGACTTCCATTTTGAATTGACCACTATAACTATCCCTTGCTTAGATATTCTACTGACCCATCCCACCATGTAGCATAACCACCACCAGGTCATTCTCTACCTCACACACACACACACACACACACACACACACACACACACACAGATACCACACTGGCAAAGTGCCCCCTGTCATCAAGTTCATGTTTCCTTACAATTCCCTTCTGTTTGGCTTGTCTGTCGTACTTTCCCCTCTCTAACGCTCCTTCCCAGCTGACCCCACTCAGTTCTTTTTGCCCCAAATAAAACATAAGTCTCTGGACCTTGAATATGTCAGTTATCTGCTGCATGCCTTAGTTCCTCCATTTATAAAATGTCACCATTGCTAGAGTCTTATAATATAATAAATCTTGTCCCCTCTGAAAGTTCCTATGAGGACTAACATAAAATCCCAGGAGAAACACAGAGAAAGCTTGTCCTTCTACTGAAGCGCTTTGTACATGTAAGTTATTATTATTGACACATGGTTTTGTACTCTTCCCAAATGTGTCAGCTGCTCATTGAAATTGATTCTGACAGACACAGCTACTACCTACAGGTCCTTGCAATATGAAGGAGACAGGAAAAAAAAATGAATATGGAAACACATTGACTGAAATCTGTTTTCTCAAAGGCTTTGACTTTCTAGCTTGGCTAGCTCCCCCAAGTCCTTTCTGTGTTTTTGGCTGCTGGGGATGGGAGAGGAGGAAGGGTTTTGCAGAAGCAGGAGATTTGAGAGTGAAACTGGAAACTAAAGCGCTTGTGGGTTTAGGGTTTTTATGTTTCTCTCTCCTTTCATTCCTCTGGGGAGTCTTTGAAAAGGAATGTGTTAGAACTTAGAAGAATCCAAGTTTAATTTCATTCTTCCTGTACTTGCATGAGCTTTACTCCTACCCTAATATATCCTATTTCCTTCCCCTAAAACAGGAAAGAAATGGGAACAGAAAGCAAAAGAAGGGAGAGGGAAAAAATAGACAGACAGAGACAGACAGAGAGACAAAGACAGAGACACAGAGAAACAGAGACAGAGAGATAGAAACAGAAAGACATAGAAAGGGACAGAGGCAGACAGACAGTCACAGAGAGACACAGAGAGGGTTGGGATTGGAAAGAATTAGGATTGAATGACAGTGAAGGGTTAGAAAAATGACCCAAGGGATGACTAGGTGGCACAGTGAATAGAGTCCTGGAGTCAGGAGGACCTGAGTTCAAATGTGACACTTACTAGCCATATGACCTTGGGCAAGTCACTTAACTCCAATTATCCTGCCTTCCCCCTTCAAAAAAAAGAAAAGAAAGAAAAAATAGCCCAACATAAAGACAATATCCTTCTCTTTTTCTTCCTGTTTCTCCTTGTCCTTGTCCTCCTCCTCCTTCTTTTCCTACTCCTCCGCCTCTTCTCTTTCTCATCTTCCACGTCTTCCTCCTTCTCCCTTGGAAAACAAGTCAAGGAGAAACAATTTAAGAATAATTAAACTCCCTGAAAAATCATGATTTAAAAAAAATCTAGACGGTATTTTTAAGAAATGTTAAATGAAAACTGCCCAGATTAAAGCCAGAGGGAAAAAAGTGAAGATAGAAAGACTCTACCAATCATTTTCTTTTCTAAAACTCCAGGAATATATTAGCCAAAACCTAGAGTTTCTATGTCAAAGAAAGACTACAGCAAGCATCAAGTAGCAACCAGCCACAATCAAGAGTAAGCAAGATCTGGCAGCTTCTAATATAAGTTACAGGGAATCTTGGAACAGAATATACAAAAAGCAAAAGATGTCAGCTTCTAATCAAGAAAAATTTACCCTTACAGCACTGAATATAAGCCTATAGGGGGGAAAACAGACATTTAATAGAACAGAGAACTTTGAAACATTTTTGATCAAAAGATCCAAGAAGAATAGAAACTTTGAAATGCAAACACAAGAATCAAGAAATCTAGAAAACTCAATGTATTGTAGCAATTGGAAGGACCTATATGATGATGTGGTGTTCATCTAAAAGAAGAAAAAAAGTGCACCTTTCAAACTTGGATGTTTTTTAAAGTGAACTGATGAAGTCGAATAAGAAAAATAGAGCACCTGGGGATAGATTGATTTTTTTCAAGTTTTAAGAGGGAAAAGAAAAGGGTAGTTGTTTTGTTTTGTTTTTTTTAAAGAATTCACTAGTGTAGAACGGAGGAACGACGGGATGGAACTTGCTATTTCTCATAATTGTGGTCCCTGAAAAGTGTATCTAAACATAAAAGAAGGAGTGTGGGGAGTAAACATCAGATGACCTCTCTTGTCTGACTTTGAGAAAAAAGGGTTAAACTTGCTATATCTCTCTCTCTCTCTAGCTCCATCTGTGTGTCTGTCTTTCTCTCTATCTCATAGAAACACATATAACCACATACACAAAGACAAACACACAAATATATAAATAAATATAAATATAAACATATAGATAGATAGATATATTTATATATTATATACAAAACCCGAGTCTGATGCAGAAATACATTAAGATTAACAGGAAAATAGATGGGGATAACAAAAGCAGAGAGTGAAAGGAGGAAATATTCACAAGCAAAACAACCTTTCTTATTCTGAAAGAGGAAAGGGATTAATTTTTTTAAGAAGGTAACTAAAAAGAAGAAAACTAAGAAAGTACCCGTAGTTGGCAAATGGTTGATTGAGATTTGATTATCGTAATGAAATGGAATATTATGGCAACAAGAGAAATAAAGAAAGAGATGATTTTGTAGAATCCTAGGAAGCAGAAACTGATGAAAACTGAAGTAAGCAGAACCAGGAGAACCATTTGTACCATGACAACAATATTGTAAAGAAAAAGAACTTTGATCAAAGCAGTTACCAACAACGTTTCCAGAGGGCTAAAGATAAAACAAACCCTCCACCTCCACCTCCACCTCTTCTCAGAGAGATGGTAGACCCAAGGTATGAGACAGAAAGAGACATACTTTTTAGCTATGGTCACTTAGCTTTCTCTTTTATACTTAATTGGTTACAAATTTGTTGTTTGTCCGTTTCTTGCTTTTAACTCTTAACTGAGGAGAGGTTGAGAAGGAGAGGGTAGTAAAGGTAGTAAAGTAAAGAGTCACTGAAACATTTTTTAATGCACAGAAAAGAACAAAAGAAAAGTTTTATGGAAACACAGATAAACAGGACAGTTTTGAAAGTGTGGAATTTAGCATATACTTTTTTTTAAGCAAGATCTCATATACAATCCTCTTGGGTTCTGATGTGTATATAGAAATCCTCTTTTTGTGTTTAAGTTCAAAAGAAAAAAAATAAGAATGGAAAAAAATAAGGAAACTAGGTTACAAAACATAGGGCCAAGCTAATAAAGAGAGCACTGTATCACTGCTATGACTGTAGGAGACACCAACTCATTAGGGAATTGCTGAGCACAGTAAATGGCTTTTTGGCCACCAACATATCACCAGCATAGTTTAGCTATCAGAACTTCTAAGGGCTATAGAGCATTTCACCAATTAGTCTGTGGGGTGTATGTTTTATGGGGAATATAAAAATTAACTAAGTGCTCTTTATTTTTGACTGGAGGGCTGATGGTGGGAGCACTTTAATCACCTTGATGAGTTTTCAGAGTTTGAATCTATGCTTCAGGTTAGGAAAGCAAGAATCCATAAAGTATGGTGAGAGTAGCATTTTTTTTTTGAGAGACTATACTCCATTATATTTCAGTGTAAGGGGGAGGAGATGTGGTGGTCGATTAAGGAAATCAATGGATATAGCACTGGAACTAGAGTCAGGAAAACCTGAGTTCAGATCCAGCATCAGATGCTATTAGCTATTTATGACCTTGGGCAAGTTACTTAGCCTGTTTGCCTCAGTTTCCTTAACCATAAAAGGGGGATAATAACAGCATCTACCTTTCAAGATTGTTATGAGGATCAGAATGAGATATTTGTAAAAGCACTTAGCACAGTGCATGGCACATTTTTATTATTGTTGTTCAGTTTGTTTCAGTCAGGTCTGACCCCTTGTGACCCCATTTGGGGTTTTCTTGACAAAGACACAGGAGCAGTTTGTCATTTCCTTTGCCAGCTCATTTTGCAGTTGAGGAAACTGAAGCAAACAGGATTAAGTGACTTGCTCAGGGTCACACAGTTTGTAAGTGTCTGAGGCTAGATTTGAACTCAGGAAGATGAGTTTTCCTGACTCCAGGCCTGGCACTCTGTCCACCTAGCTGCCCCTCCTGGCTCATAGTAGGTGCTATATTAATGCTTATTCCCTTTCCCTTTGCCCATTTTACTTAAAGAGATAAGATACATTAATGAAATGAGAGCAAGTCTCAATTAATCAATTAAACTTTAGATTGGTGTTCTTAACCCTGTTGGTGAGTTTCTGAAAAAAGTTGATAACTAGTCCAATATAAACGGCTTCCTTTGAAAATGTATACATTTTATTTTATTCATTTAGAAAGATTATTCTGAAGAATCCATAGGTTTGACCAAAGCAGTCAATGACACAAAAAGAGTGAAGAACCCCAGCTTTAGGTTGTTGAATGAACAATAACTGTGCTTAGATAGGTCATGCCCTGAGGGTCATCTGTAAAATATCAAACTGCTTGAGAAGCAGAATTATTACAGAGACTGGAGCAAGTTAGACATCTCAGTAAAACCCCCAAGAAGGAATTTCTTGGAAGGGAAAAAGAGGCCTTGGCTTTGGCTTCAGCCTAAGCCTCTTTGCTACTCCCTAAGCCACTTGGCTAACAGAGGACCTTTCAAGCTTTGAAGGGACTGAAGGATTCTGGACTTCCCATTAGTTCTCATCAGCACCCTAGCACTAGTTAGACCCCATGGGATGGCAATGTCTGGCAGTGGTGTCTGCATCAAGAGCCAAGGACAAATTAGACACAGATTCACAGTTCTGTAAAGAACCCAGCATAGAAACTACCCCATGCCTAAGGAGAACTTCTTGAGTATCCCACATAGAAAAGCACTTTCAGCAACCAAGAGTTGTGAGTTACCACTTTGCCAAGTTCTCTGAACTGGAGCCCCCTTTCACTTGGCCTCTGTATATGCTGGGAGAATGTGTCGCAGATTTTTGAGGGGATGTTTTGTATTATAACAAACTGTAACAACTATTATTACTATAACACCTTATAAACATCCCTTTCTAAAAGCTACTGAAGGCTGGCTGCTTAATTGATTCTTAACTGATAATCTTGAGAAGAAGCACACTGGTGGGGGCTTATGAGTGACAGCCCTAGGAAAGACATGTCTCAAAACCTCAGGGCTACCCATAGATGTCTAAGGGATTATAATAGCCAAAATCTGGAACCTGCCTCACCAGGACTGATTGGAACTGAATTAAGCATCTCAACTTGGTTTGCCCCTTGGAACGATTGACTGCCTGGAGGTCAAGAGGATAATCCCTATTGGAAGGGCCATTTCTTTGGAAGGAACTATAAAGGTGATTTGACAGATATGCTTAGCTCTTTTTCTGGACTCTTTGTCATCTTTTTTGTTGGCAGGGGAAAGGGTAAAGACAAGGTTCAGAGGACTTTCCAGAATGCATGAGAGAAGTCCTATGTTCTTAGGGGAAGAGAAAAGGGAAGTTGGCAAGGAAACTGTTAATACATGGTTTCTTATTCCAGGAATGGAAAATGGCAGGTTTGGGACAAAATCACACAGGAATTACCTGTGTTTACTAGCCAATTTCTTATCACAGGCCAGGGTCTGGAGACCTAAGAGTAGATTTTCTAGCCCGAGAGATGGCAATAGCCAAGGGGAATGACAGAGTTCCTCTAAAAGCACATAGAAGAAGCAGATATGTATTTTCCCATTCAACCTAAATGGTGTTTCATGGACAATGTTCCTGAAGCGTCCCTTTGTGTAGCGTGGGGAAGGTTTCCTGTGCTGTATGATTCTAGAATCTAACCATGCAGACAGATCAGAGATATTTGTAGGGCAGCAACAGCCTTGTAAGTTGCCTGAAGAGTAGCTTCTATTCAAGAATTTGAAGCCTTGCCTTTCTAGAGAGAAGGGGAGTTCCTGAATAGCATCTTGTTAGAGAAAGAAGAGGCTTCCCCATATGTCCTCAGCAATCGGAAGGGCACTAGGGGGTAAAGCCATAATTTAAATGGCAAGGAATTGGAACTATCCCCTATTTGGGTAGTGGAAGTCTGATAAGCATGGGAATTTCCATCTAGCAGCCCTAAAGTGTGTTTGCCTTTTTTTGAGAAGGCAAAATGCAACCATTGGGAGACACTATGAGTTGGGACTGTAAGTGAGCCAAGGAACTACCAGAATGCCGGTTCTGTCCCAATAGCAATGTCAAGCTTAGTACCTTATGAGGGGAACTACCATGAGTTCTTTCAGAGCCTTAAACATTGTGAGGGGGTAAGATGAATGTATCAAATAAAGGTTATCCTGTACTGATCATGCATTTGTTACCTTGACTACTTACACAGGATCTGGGAATTCTATAATCCACATTTGTGTTTACCTAGACACAAACTATAACTAACTTAGAGACAAAAATTTTCTCACAGTATACTCTGGAGAGAGGCTATGAGCCAAAAGAGAAAATGACACTTTCTGGATAACCCTCATTACCAGAATGCAGACAACAGGAATCCTGGAGAGCATGGGTAGCAAACTGAAATAGAAATGGTGGTCACTAAATTGACCATAAAGACGCAGGTGGTTTGTATATCAACTTAGTTTTAGAATATAATATGATTTGTGATTTATTGCATTTTATTTTCTTATGCACTTCTTAATTGTATTTTAATCTAGTTCTGGCTGCAGCCAGGAGTATCATGGGCCACATGCGTGTTTGACACCTGCGTTAGAGACATGTCCATGTTTAAAAAAATTCTCTAAAATATTGACTCAACATTTTGGAAACAGGTCAGATTTTATGGATAGTGAATTCTATGAGTACAGGGATTCATATATTACCCTTCCTTGAATCTTTTACCATGCCTGGCACAGTGCCTTGCACATATAAAATACTCAATACATATTTTTGAATTGAATTGGTGAATCATTGTATTATATCACATCCAAATACAATTAGAGCAGAAGCAAGATCCATCTTTTCAAATGCTACATCCCTTTCTACCTAAATCTCTAGTCATCTTTCACATTTGCTATTTTCACAAACACCTAATGTGTGCATTCTGTCAGCAGTGATTACATGGTATACCTCATTCATGCACTACCGCAGTCAGTTTCCATTACAGCCAGGTTTGGAGGACAAATTTTTGCAGACAATTTTCATGTCATTTTTTTAAAGTAATGGAGTATAGAACATACATAATGCTGAAATAATAGATTCTTGAGGTGTTAGAATAAGCTCCTTAAAATAGGATTCTACAGAAACATAGATCTAGTCCTTTATGCTTACCATCTAAGGTCTTTATATTTACATGTGAAAGGAGAGAATCACTGGCTTCTTCCAACTATCTTTGAATGTTCAACTCTTCTCCCAATAGCACACATTGGTTTCAAAGGGAATACTGTCCAATCATGAGCCAGGTAGGGTGGAATAATAGTCATAGAACATTAGGACTGGAAATGACCTCAGAAATATTCAGTCTAATGTCTTCATTTCTATGCTAAGGAAACTGAGTCACAGAGAGATTAAATGACCATCTAAATCAGAGAGGTAGTTAGAAAGGAATCAAAGAAGCAGACACTAAGTTCCTTGATTTCCAGTACAATTATTTTAAAATTTTTGTTTTGTTGATGCTTTTTAAAAAATTACTTGTCACTTCTCAAAAATTTTCTTATTCATAGAAACTTCCCTTGTAGCAAACATAGTTAAACAAAACAAATTCTTCCCTCTCCCACAAATATATCTGTCAAGGTAGTTTTAAAATGTAATACTATCTGTTTTATTGTATTTTTATTTATTTTATTAAATATTTCCAAATTTCATTTTCATCTGGTTAGGGCTATACTCAGGATCATTGTGGGCCACATGTGTATTAACAGATGTATATTCTAAAACTGTAGTTGACCATTTGTCATTAGAAGAAAAAATAAATTTCATCATCTGTCCTCTGGCATCAAGATCTGTCATTACATTACTTTGAATTATGATTGTTCTTTTTTGTATGTATATA
>JAQQSW010015227.1:0-11934 GCA_028646575.1 Pseudocheirus occidentalis | reverse complement strand
TCTGAAGCAATTATTCTCTTCAGAAAGCTTTTGAGATTCTTTTTCCGTCTGGCAAATTTGACTTTTTAAGGCATTCTTCTCACTGGCTTTTTGGGCCTCTTTTGCCATTTGAGTTAATCTATTTTTTAAGGTGTTATTTTCTACAGTCAGGTTGTTGACTCTCTTTTCATGATTTTCTTACATCATATTTCTCTTCCCAATTTTTCCTCCACTTCTCTTATTTGGTTTTCAAAATCCTTCTTAAGCTGATCTATCGCTTGTAGGAAATCTTCGTGTTTCTTGGAAGCTTTTGGTGTGGGAGTTCTGACTGTGTTGTCTTCCTCCTGTTCCATGCTTTGATCCTTTTTGTCCCCAAAAAAGGATTCTAGAATTCAATTGCTGTTCTTACTTTACTTCCTTTTCCTGCTCATATTACCAGTGAACTACTTGTCTTTTTAGCTCTGTGGAACTCTGCTTCCAAAGGGGAAAGCTCTGTCCCAAATCGCTGGGGTTTTCGCAGCTGCCATTCGCAGTGGTGAAGCCCCCACTAGCTTTGGCTCATTGAAAACACACCCCAAGACCACTACCCAGTACCATGATCTGGATGCAGACCACTCAACGCAAAAGCACTTAGCCTCTGAATGATCGCTTAGCCCCTCTGCAGTCTGCAGGCCAGGTGCTCTGAAGCAGCTACATGGAGGTGGCTACTTCTTTGCCCTGGAGAGTGTCTGGCTGGACTGCTTTTCTCCCCCCAGTTTAGCTGAGTTCCACTGACCCTTCACTTAGTCCTTATTTCTTCTGGCTAGATAATTCTGGAAACTGCCCCAGCTTCTGCTGATCCACCCTCATGACTTTTTATATCTTTCAGTGTATATTCTGTTTGAAAATGTACTTGGTAAATATCTGTTGAACTGAATTAAATTTAGGAGCTTACAAAAATAGAAAAGTGAGACATTACATTGGAGAAGAAGACAGTATGGTAGTATGATTTCACATATTTAGAATATAGTGGATAAAAAGCCGACCTGAGAGTCAGGAAGACCAGGGTTCACTTGTTCTTGTGACACATATCATGTTCTCTTGGGGCAAGTCACTTAACCTCTAAATACCCTGAGCAATTCTTTAAGACTATACATCTAAGAACAGTTTTTGAATTTGCATTAGTAGATAGTTTCCCAAATGGGAATCTTCCACATCAATGAAACCATATGTCTACTCTGAAAAAAGCTTAAATAAACTGAAACTCTAAACTCCAGTAACATGAATATATGGAGATTAGGTCCACAAAAAAAAATCTCTACTAGACTATAAACTCCATAAGGTGAAGGATTATATTTTATCCAGACTTTTTATATCTTTCAGTGTATATTCTGTTTGAAAATGTGCTTGGTAAATATCTGTTGAACTGAATTAAATTTCTGAAAATTTATGTAGTATTAAGGAGAATCCTAAAGAATAGAGGAAGACTGGGAACACTACTCAAGATCTTCAAATGGAAGCAAGCTGAAAAGTTTGACTGTTTGACAAGTACTCTATCAAGGATAAAAAAAAATACTAGATCGATCAAGGAGAATCTCTAATTAGTGCCTTGTGATAACACATGTCATCACAAAGAGATAGCAAGAAGCCCTCAGGGAAAGGGTCCAATAAGAAAAGCCTTTCCTGAAAGCACTAAGCAGGCAAGCTTAACCATGAGAAGGTCAGGGAGGTCAAAAGCCTACAGGTATGTACCAGGCAGGAGCAGGGAGATGAGAACCCATACCAGGATAAAGCCAGATACCTGGGGCCTGCAGCTGTGTGGCTCTGAGCCTGGTTTTGGGATTAGAAGCTGGTAGGATTTGGGCTGGGAAGGCATTTGTTTATGCCACTCTGGATCAGAACACCCTATGCAGATATCTTGTACTGCAGGTCACTGGTTAGCAGCTCCCAACATCACTAAATAACAGTACCACTGACCCAGATACCAGATAATACAGTTCAGTGCTAAAGAGAGTTTCAGGCAAGCCACAAAAGAAACCCCCAAGTCAAGAAGTAAGATTAGACAGTAACAAAAGCTGAGTAAGGGTGACTGAGAAAAAGGGAGCTAGTTCTGGCCCATCCCCATAATCCCAATCTCTTCCAAAGAGATCTAGAAGATGCATCAGAGAAAATTTTGATGGGGAAATTCAAGAGAAATACAATAAGCCATTTTTCCTGCCAAAGCTGGCATTGGCAAAAAGTTTTGGTGAAGAGGGATTGTTTATTCAGAGAATACTCCAGTACTCTTTAGTACATGGAGAGGCCCTACACTAGGGCAAGAGGAAGTCTCAGAACCATTTGGCATGATTGTAGGGGTAACTGGTGCGATCTGGAAGCTCTGTCACCCATTACCTGGTTCTGGGTCACATGGATTGAGGAAATCATGAAGAGGGTTACCTATAGGCCCAAGGTCAGCATTCTGGGGTAAGGAGCAGCAACAGATCCCCAGGCTGTGTATAAGTAACACAGGTGTGGCTCAGACTCTATTTTGAAAGTGGGTCTACCACTCTGAAGCCTGTAGAAGAATAGTCAGGGCAGGTATCTCAGCCCTAACAGCAAGTACACTTCTATTGCTCTGAAGAAGCAGAGCTTCCTAAACGGCTGATAGTGCTTGACTCCAGCAGTAGTTTGCTGCTGTTCAGGCCTAAACTCAGATCAGGAATGTGCAGAGCTCACATTAGAGAAGCAGCTATCAGACTCTGTCCTGGATGAGACCATTCTGAGAGCACTGAAAACTTGTAGGTTCCCAGCACGAGCTGACCCTGAGATCTTGGAATAACACAACACTTAATATCCCAAGAAAGCATCAAAAGGAGGCTGGTCCTAACATCAAGTCTAAAGAAAACAAGTAGGCTAGAAATATGAGCAAACAAACAAAAGAATCCTACCATAAATCCCACCATTATGTTAACAGGGAAGCTCAAGACACAACCAGAGAAGAAGAAAATGACTTAGAAATATCTACAAGCAAAGCCTCAAATAAAAACACAGTCTGTACTGAGGAGATAGAGTAAGGATCACACAAAACTTAGCAGCCATAATTATCAAGTACTGGAGAGCTTAGAATATGATATTCCAGAAGGATATTGGTTTATAGAAAAGAATTTACCCAGAAAAACTGCATGTAGAGTTCTGATGGAAAAAAATGGTCAGTTACTGAAATAAGAGGAATTTCAAGCATCCCAATGAAAAGACCAGAGGAGAACAGAAACTTCAAAAGTTAAAGGATTTAAGAGAAACATAAAAGGTAAACAATATGAATGAATGTAAGGAACCAAATGAGGATAAACTGCTTACATTGACATATAAGGAGATGATGCCCAAATCCTTTTTGAATGCTATTATCATCAGGAATCACAGAGGGAGTCCAGCTGGACAAGGCATGGGAGTAATTCTGTTATGTCTTGATATTAAGAAAAAATTGGGCAAGATTTGAGAGATGCAAATCAAAACAACTCTGAGGTACCATTACACTTAGATTGGTTAGCATGGCAAAACAGGAAAATGAAAAACGATGGAGAGGATGTGGGAACGTTGGTACATTAATTCACTGTTGGTGGAGCTATGAGCTGATCCAACCATTCTGAAGAACAATTTGGAACTATGCCCAAAGGGATATAAAAATGTGCATGCCTTTTGACCTAGCACCACTATTTCTAGAGCTATATCCCAAAGAGATCATAAAAATGGGAAAAGGACCTACATGTACAAAAATATTTATAGCAGCTCTTTTTGTGGTGGCCAAGAACTGGAAATTGAGGGGCTGCCCATCAGTTGGGGAATGGCTAAACAAGCTGTGGTATATGAATGTAAAGGAATACTATTATGCTATAAGAAATGATGAACAGGTGGACTTTAGAGAAATCTTGAAAGGCTTATATGAACAGATATTGAGTGAGGGGAACAGAACCAGGAGAACACTGCACACAGTAACAGTTACAGTGTGCAAGGACGGATTTTGATAGACTTAGCCCTTCTCATCAATGCAAGGTCCTAAAATAATTTCAAAGGAGACATGATGGAAAATGCCAGTCACATCCAGAGAAAGAAATGTGGAGTGGCAATGCAGAATGAAACAGACTATCTTCTATTTTGTTCTGTATTATTTTGTTTTGTTTTTTCCTTTCTCATGGTTTCTCCCATTCATTATAATTCTTCCATGCAACATGACTAATGTGGAAATGTGCTTAATAGGAATGTATGTGCAGAGCCCATATCAGGTTGCAAGCCATCTTGGGGAGGGAGAGGAGAGGGAAGAGGAGAAAATTGGAAGTGAATGTTGAAAACTAAAATTAATAATTTAATAAACTGAGAAAAATAAAAATTAAAAAATATAAAAAAATCAAAAGGTAAAATAAAAGTAGAAAAAATTCATTTGTTCTCTTCTGAAAGAAACCCCCAAATGAAAACACCTAGAACATTATAGGAAAAATCCAGAATTTATATAAAAAAAGCACTAAAGGCAACCACAAAGAAAAAATTAAAACAAAACAAAACAACCCTGGAAGACTCAGTAAAGATCATATAAGTCCTGGAAGCTACAAACAGAAGTGAGAGGACACCTTGGAAAAAAATATTCCAAAAGGTAAAAGATACAAATTTTGGAACTAAGAATAATTTATTTGATAAAGTTTACTATAATCCAGTGAGGGAAAAAAAGTTGAGCTTTACTGTAATAGAGGATTTCTAAGAATTCCTCCCAACACAGCAGTCGAGAGAAACACAGAAAGATAAATATGTTTGAGCTATGAACAGGGACTATAAGAGGATGATGTAGTCATAATCAAATGAGAAAAAGAAACAAGTATATTCTCAATTTCTTTTATGGAGGAAGGTGGTAAAATGGTTACAGAATACTGGGCTTAGAGTCAAGAAAACCTGAATTCTCCATCAAACATTTAAATAACTGCATGATCTGATTCAAGTCATTTAGCTCCTATCTCACCTTCATGATATGGAGGAATAAAAAGTCAAGAATCTCAAGGGAAATTACACACACAAAAAAGAGAGAGACAGAGAGTAAGAGAAAAGTAGCTTTAGTGCCAGATTTTAAACTATAGTACAAAGAAATAATCATTAAAATGATTTGATAAGTTAAAAGATATAGAGTTTGAATAGCGGAACAGATTAAGTATACAACATACAAAAACAAATGAGGTATTTGATATCCCAAGGCCCATTACTACAGAATGGTAAAAGACTCACTATTCAACAAGAAGTACAAGAGAAGCTGGAAAACAGTTGGGCACAAATTACTTTTAGAGCAATACCCAACATCATTTACCACATTAAGCTCCAAATAAATACATGGTGTAGCTTCTATCATAAACAAATTAGAATAGCAATGAAAACATGCCTTTTGACCTATGAATAGGGGCAGAGTTCCTGACCAAACATAGGACTGCGAAGATCACAGAAGATAAAATGGACAATGTTTGTTACTTAAGATTACAATGTTTTTATATAAATAAAATCTGTGTACATAGTTAAACTGAAGAGAAATAGGTAAAGAAAAACAAATTTCCAATACATTTCTCTGCTAATGGTCTAATATTAAAGATATATAAAAAAACCAGACTTAAGCAGCCAGGGTGTCTCAAAAAGTGTTAATGAAGTTTTAATAGCCTAAAACACTTCAGCATTTAAACTTTAATAGCCTAAAACTACACTAAGATTTTTGGGACACCCAGTATAAAAATGATAGCCACTCCCCAATAAATAAATGTCATAGGATATGAATAAGTAGTTACTAAAGAAAGAAAATCCAGTTATCAATAGTCATATGAAAAAATCCAGATCATTACAAAATAGACATAAAACTTGATCTTGAATCAGAAAGGCCGGACTTAAGATCTAACCTCAGACATTTACTAGTTGTGTGCCTCTGGGCATTCTTAATTTCTGTCTGTCTTAGTTTCCTCTATAAAATGAGGACAATTGTAGCAAGTAAAATGAGAAAATTCCAAAGCTCTTCAAAAACCTTCAAGGACTATGTAAATGCTAGCTGTCATCATCATAATCATCCATGTCATGTTCATCAGACAAGTAAAGATTAAAAAAAAGAAGAAGAAAATGATAGGTGTTGGAGGGAATTGGGTACAAGCCCCAATGGTGCATTCTTAGTGGAACTGTGAATAAGTCCAGCCATTCTGGAAAGCATTTTGGAATTATGCTTCAAAAGTCACTAAACTTATGCATACCCTTTGATTCAACTAATGCTATCAAAGAGGGAAAGGACCTATATAATACAATAGTATTTACAGTACCTATTTTTGTAATAACAAAAAATTGTAAACAAAAGGATTGCCCATCAACTGGGAAATGTTTGAACAAATGACATATGAATGGAATATTATGATTTTACGAAAAATGATGAAAGAGAAATTTCAGAGAAGTCTGGAAAACCTTGTATGAAATGAATCAGAACAATTTATATAGTAAGAATAGCATTGTAAAGATTACCATCTCCAAAAAAGGAGTCTATCACCTCTCTGTCACAATTTGGGTAAGCATTTTTATTAAGTCCCATGTATTTTTGGTCAGTCCTTAAGTCTTTCAAAGCTTGTTTAATGTATACATTTGTTTTAGCTAACTATGTCAACTATATGGATTGTGAATAGGGGATAGGTGGGAGCTAATGTTAGTGTTGTCATAAAAAATGATGAGGGTCCATCAACTGGGGAATGGGGTAAACAAGTTGTGGTTTATGAATTTAGTGGATTACCATTGTGCTATAAGAAATGATGAACAAACATGCAGACTTCAGAGAAACCTGGAAAGATTTATATGAATTGATGCGGGGTGCAGGGTGGGGAGCAGAACGAGGAGAATATTGTACATAGTAACATTCACAGAGCCCAAGGGCTGATTTTGATAGACTTAGCCCTTCTCAGCAATGCAAGGACCTAAAACAATTCCAAAGAAAACAATGGAAAATGCCAGCCACATTCAGAGAAAGAACTATGGAGTAGAAATGCAGAATGAAGCCGACTGTTTTCTTTTTTGTTTTGTTTTACTTTGTTTTTTCCCCTTTCTCATGGTTTTCCCCATTCATTATAATTCTTCTTTGTAATATGAGTAACATGAAAATGTGTTTAATAGGAATGTATGTGTGAAGCCCATATCAGATCACAAACCCTCTTGGGGAGGGAGGGTAGAGGAAAGGGGAGAAAATGATAAACTTATGATAGTGATTGCTGAAAATTAAAATGAAAAAGAAAAAAAAGAAAATGGAAAACTTATGGAAGTGAATGTTGAAACCTACAAATAAATAATTTAATTAAAAATCATGAGGGTCATTGAAGCATTTAAAAAAATCTACAGAAAGAAGTTCAGAAGGATACAAAGATAAACAGGACAGTTTTGAAGGTAACATATGGAACTTAAATTTGCATTTTTATACATAATCTTTTTGTGTCTTAATTTGGATATGGAAATGTTCTTTTTCTGTTAAACTCAGAATAAAAAAAATACAATTTAATATACACTGAATGGACAAACAAAAGTTCACCTGCTATACTTGGAAAAATACTAGAAAATTTATCATAAAATAAATATAAACAGTTTTCCCTCTGATTTTTCCTTTGTTTCCCTTTAGTCATTCAATCAACGAACATTTATTAATATCTTACCTCTCACTGCTCTGGGCAAATCGCTAAAATTTTAAGTATTAGGGAAGGTTCAGCCTGCTTTGATGGAGGGTCATCCTCCTCATTTGGAGGCTCCCTAACTTATTTGGAAGTTTGCTATACAACAAATGAAATCACATATTTAGTTCCTAACCCTTACTCTATAAACTCTTTACCCTTCATTTAAATTAAATCCCTCTAGTAGAATGGAAGTGCCTTGCCAGCAGACTTTGTTTCATTTTCTTCCTTTAAAATTCCACTGTCTAAAACAGTGCCTTGCACCTATAGGTACTTAATAAAATATTTGTTTAGTTGAATTGTTCATTTGAATGGTTTAACTAGAAAATTTTAAAGTCATCTTCCAACTCTAAAATTCTTCACAGTTTCACATCTGAACCAATACACATATCAAATGTGATTTATACTGTTATATCTCTAAGCACACTCAGAATTTTAAAAGATGTCATCTCTTGACTTTTTCAAGTCTTTTGTTTCTTTTCTATACAAGAAGAAACAATAATTCATAAGTATAAGTGACTAGCCATGAATTGGTGTCAAAGCAAACAGTTTGGTAATGGTTGGTCCTAGGTATTACTTAAATTTTTCATCATTAGTTTCCATAATGCTGTGGAGGGAGTGTTTAGTTAAATTTTCAGATTAAATTTACCTTGAAGAGTTGGAAGCCAATAAACCAGAAGATAATATAAAAAATTGAAGTGACTGTGGTAAGATCAAAACAGAACACAGAATTTAGTTCTATTGGAAGATGTGTAAGATACTAAGTGGGGTGGCTAGGTGGCGCAGTGAACAGAGCACTGGTCCTGGGGTCAGGAGGACCTGTGTTCAAATCCAGCGTCAGACATTTAACACTTATTAGCTGTGTGACCTTGGGCAAGTCACTTAACCCCAACTGCCCTGTCCTCTCCCCTCCTAAAAGCAAAGCAAAACAAACAAACAAAAAAACAGTGTACTAAGCATGAGAAAACATAAAGATATAAATAAAAGACAAAGAATTAAATAACTGACCAAAACAAACATTAGTATGGGTCATCTTTATCTTGGCTGAAAAAAGATCTAGGGAATTAAAGGGTGCAAAAACAGAAAACAAACCCCCATTCCCCAATGAAATCTGGAATGTAGCACTGGGGTATTTTTTTCTTGTTTGTTTTTAAAAGCAAACAATACTGAGTATGCGAATTTGAATGTGGCATGTAGAAGCTAAGAGGCAATATTTTATATTTTGAAACCTTATCAACTTTATTCCAGGATTCCATGATTTTAGAAGAATGTGAAAGAAGTAGAGATAATGAACAAGAGGGCCATGAAAATGCTTGATGTGATGGTCAGGTTACTAGCTTTATACGTAACCAAAAGAATGCCTCTCTCCCTACATTATTTTCTTCCATTTCCCCCCCTATTTCTTAAGCAAATAGGAATTTTTCTTCTTCACAGAAATACTGAGAATTTCCCCCTATATCTACAAAATTGTTTCAAGAACTAATCTTTAATTAGGAATATTTGCATTTGAAAAAACATCACAAACTGTATCTGAAGCAAGTGGTACAGAAGGCACTTTGATTTGGCACGGCTGGGAGACACGACTCTGCTGGGGAAGAGAGACCCCTAGGATACCATGAGGCCATTGTTGAAAGTATCTTGGAAAGAAAAAGCAGGCCATTTCATAGATCCTGATTAAACTGTCTTCCTAACTGGATCCTACAAGGTCAGTTGTTTCTTCTACTTTGCCACCCAAGAACTCTGATTATTGATGATAAGAGTAGAATAGTGACCTTTACAACAACGAAACAGAAACTTTTGTTGATTCTCAAAGAAAACCTCTATCCCAAACACTCTATTATGACAGAATTAGAAAAAAAAATCACAGAAACATAGATCTATTTAAAACAAAGAAGTTGAAGTGATTTGCCTAAAGTCACACTGGTAATAAATGTTAGAGATGAGATAGAAATAAATCCAGGTCCTGGAACTCCAGGGTCAGGGATCTTTTCCCTTCCCAGTCTATTGCCTAGTCTCACTCCTTCCATAAAGCATAAAACTGAGGTCTTATAGAAGAAATGACTCACTCCAGCCTAGAGACAAATAATCATTTGAGAAAATGGTGAGCTGTCAATGAAGTTCAAATTTCAGACTCAAAGATTGTCAGAAATGGAAAGAAACTTAGAAAATCCCTTGTACAAATCACCCATTTCACAAAAGAATGTAAAAATGCTGAGTGTTTATGACAGAGCAGGGATCAGAAGCCAAGTTTCTTAATTAGCATGGTCAATAAAATTAGGTTTTCTGAGATGTAGTCAGTACTCACTTAAGGGCATAGGACCTTACTGAAACAGTATTCCCTGCTCTAACAGTAACAATAAAAACAATAGTAACATGAAAACAATAAAAAACATGTATCCCTTATATAGTGTATCGGACAGCTATATGGCACAGAAGACAGGGTGCTAGGCCAGGATTCTGGAATACATCTTCCTGAGTTCAAATCTGGCCTCAGATACTTCCTAGCTGCGTGACCCTAATCAAGTCACTTAACCCTGTCAGCCTCAGTTCCTCATCTGTAAAATGAATTAGAAAAGGAAATAGCATACCATTCTAGTATCTTTGCCAAGAAAAACCTAAACAGTCATAAAGAACTGAGTATGACTGAAATGACTGAACAACTACCAATAGAGTGCATTAGGTTTGCCAAATGCTACCTGTTATCTCATGTGATCCTCACAACAACCCTAGTAGATAAGTGTTGTTATTATCCCTTTTGACAAATGAGGAAACTGGGGGGGGGGGGTTTCCTCAGAGTTACACAGCTAGACGTGTTGAGTCTGAAATCAAGTCTGCACGACTCCAAGCCAAGCACTCTGTGCTGCCTCAGATTTAGAAGGTGGGCACAATGAAGTTGAGGAATAGATTCTTCCAGTATACACGCTGGGCCCAAGCTCACCTACTTAGGGACAACAGTCCAGCAAAATACTCTAGAGCAAAGAAGTGGCCTGCATTTATGAGATTCAAGCTGTGGACAGTCTGTCTATCAGAGGTCAGACCTCTCCTCATTTTCTAGTCACTTGAGGGGTAAAGGCCAAGGCTGTCCACACAGAGGATATTCTCTTCACCCAGGAAGCCCATACCTAGTTTCAAACATTGTCAGTCCTGCAAAAAGTTTCTAATTTGTTTACCTGCTTCCAGACTCTACTCTCTCTAATTCATGCTTTATACTGTTGTCCAGGTAATAAAAATACAGGTCTGACCATGTCACTCTCCTGAACAAAAAATTTTAATGGTTCCCTGTGTATCCTAGTCCCATACAATCTGGATGCCAATTCTCCATGTACTATATACACATAGATTTGATTGGTTTTGTTCCAGCCAAAGCAGCTTATCTGTTGTCCCTCATGCTTGAAACAAGCTCAATTCTCTCTTGTACTTCTTAGAATTCTAAGCTTTCTTCACAGGTCAGCTTGAGTGTTACCTCCTACATGAGGAGTTTTCTGATTCTTCTAAGTCTTAGCTACTTCTCAAATTAAATTAAAATAATGACCCTTCATCGTTTAATTCAGTTTTAGTGATCAGTTCTGTCCACTACTAAAACTGAATTAAATTATTTTTATCCAGCTACTGAAAATAACAAAATTCACTGTGAGAAACAATACTTCTCTTAAGAAAAATAAAGAAAAAAGTAAGAATGAAGGGAGAATAGCACTTCCAGAACTCAAATTATATTATACAGATCTAATCATCAACATTATTTGGTACTTATTGAAAAACAGAAAAGGAGAACAGTAGAGCAGACCAGATAAACAAGAATCCGAAACAGACGAAATAACCCAATGTTTGATAAACCAGAAGACATAAACTACTTGGGGAAGAACTTCATATTTATAAGAACTGTGGGGAAAACTTAGAAGTTGGGCAAAAACTCAGCTCAGACTAGCATATTAAATCTTAAAATCATAATAAATTCCAAATGGATTTAAGTATGAAAGTTATCATGAGACAATTGAAGGAAATTGGATGAAATTATCTTTCACAACTATAAAAAGTGGAATATTAATTTTTATTTTTTTAAAATTTTTTATTTGTTTTCTTGTTTACATTATTCATTTTCATTACATTTTTGAATTACAAATTTTCTCCCCGTCTTGCCCCTGCCCCAAACCTAAAACAGCAATCCCACTGTAAAGCCCCTTCCCCTGCTCTGCTTTCTTATTTTCTGGCAGGGCAGGAAGGGTCTCCCTATTCCAGCCCCTGTATATCTTAACTCCTAGTTGCAGGTATTACAGAACTTTAAATTCTAGAT
>JAQQSW010015226.1:0-11934 GCA_028646575.1 Pseudocheirus occidentalis | reverse complement strand
GCCAAAGTCATTATAATGGTCACAAAGTTGATACACATAGTTAATGCAGTGGACACCCACATTCCTAAGCCTTCACAAATAGAACAGGATCCCTCAAGCAGGGATCCCTCTCAGACTCACGACAGTTTCTCAGCCTGGTCTTTGGAAGTTCTCAGTAGAAGCTGTAGAAGCAGGATCTCAGGAAAAAGGTGCAAGCTCCCGGTGGTGTCTGTCTTTTAGCTTTATTTGTTCTGGCTTTATAAATGAGGAGATTGCCCCAGGTGCTTCCAATCCACTCTCCTCTCAACTCCAGCTGTGATTACTCCCAAGAAGTTATCTGGAAGTAAGGAGCTAAGCCTTTGAGATGCTAAGTGCCTTTAGTAGGTGCCAATAGAAAGGGGCATGGAAGATCTTCTGATTTCACTAACATTACAGGGAGTTGAATCCAACTTATACCTCTCTGTCTCATCTAAAAAAATTCCTTACTTTTATGTTGTACATTACACTTTACAAAATGCTTTACAAATGACTGCTAGATGGTACAGTGGATAGAACACCAGACCTGGAATCAGGAAGGTCTGTGTTCAAATCCAGCCTCAGATGCTTACTATCTGTATGACCCTGGGCAAGTCACTTGACTTCTGATTGACTCAGTTTCCTTACCTGTAAGATGGGAATAATTACAATATCTACCTCCAAGGGTTGTTGTGAGAAGCAAATGAAATAATACTTGGAAAGCACATAGCACAGTGCCTGGTATGTAGTATTATATATGAATATTATTATTGAATATTGTCAATTCACTATGTATGAGTATTCATATTATATATGAATATTATTTATTATCATTATGTGGTATAGCATTGGATCTTCCCAATAAAGCAAATGTAGGTGGATTATGGATTCCCATACCTATTTCCTATAACACCATGAAAATTCTCTTCTGATGCCATCAATGCCTGGTCAAGCATGGGAGTGACCCTGGGTTCTTAGAGGCTATGTCTTTAGATGGCAAGTTCTAGTCCTACCAAACTGAAATGTATTTGAGGATAGATCTAACAATATATTCTATGTCTATTATCTGTTTTCTAGGCCTATGACCAGCCTAGTCATCTTAAAGAGGGCCCGTTCCTAGAAGTTTGGTCAAGTTGTTTTGACCACACTGGTTCATGAAGACCGTGGATGGCTGGTAATCTCCATCCATGGAAGATGACAAAGGAATCGTGGATCTCTTTCTTTTTTTTCTTTTTTGATACCAAATCATAGATGAGGAAACTGGGCTCAGAGGAAGTTGAATACCTGATTAAGGCCACTCAGAGAATCATGAGAAAAGTAGGAGTTTGAATCTCGGTCTTCTGACTCCCCATAGTAATGTTCTTTCCACTGCATCACAGCTTGGTATATATTTGTATATACCGATTGACTGATTGAATTTCAGGGCCCTGGAGTAGAGTAATGGGAGGACTTATTCTTGGTCAGGGGCTCCTTGGGGAGGATGACTCATAGTATTTGTGTGCAAGGCAGAGAATGAGTCCCGCTTGAGAAAGCCCTGCCAAGCAGCAGTTTCAATAACTCAGCTGAGTCCAGTCTTTCTTTGTAGAAGGGACTACTGGTCACATCAAGCTGAACTCAGTCACCCTCCCACATACTCTTGTGGTGTCACCTATGAGTATAAAGAGTAGCAATCTCCCTTCATGAAAAGGCTTCTCAGCAATGAAATCTCCCCTAGCAAACTTCCTTTTGGGGTCCAGAAAAGAAGTTCCATGCATCCTTAGGGAGAGATTTTGAGATGGAAATAGAAGTCTGAAAACCAACTTTCTGGAAATGAAACAATGTACTCATTTAGCATTTTTTAAGTTTATTTGGCATTTTTAAGATTTTATCCATCACTCCTTTAAGTGAATTAAAGCAATAAAACAACAAACCAAACCCTGGTTTGTAGCTGTTATTGATTTTTGAGATATAAAACACTCACACCAAAAATTCATCAGCGGTTGATGGGAGCCAGTGCAAACTTGTGCCAATAAGCCCTTGAATTCAAGGAACCTTAGACTAGAAAATAGGATGTTAAAGTTGGAAAGGTTCTTGTCCCACAGGATATTAGACTATGTAGTAGAGAAAGCTAGAGCATTAGACTATATAACATCAAAAGGATCTTAGAACATAGGATCTGAGAATGATAGAATATTGAATGTCAGCACTAGATGGGAATTTAGAATGTAAAATGTTAGAATATGAAATATTAGAACTGGAAGGAACCAGGGGTGGCTAGGTGGCACAATGAATAGAACATCGGCCCTGGAGTCAGGAGGACCTGAGTTCAAATTTGGCCTCAGACACTTAACACTTACTAGCCGTATGACCTTGGGCAAGTCACTTAAGCCCAATTGCCCTGCCCTCCTCTCTCAAGAAAAAAAAAAGAACTGGAAGGAACCTTAGGAAAGAATTTTAGAACACAAACATATTTCATTCCCTAGACATCTTCTTGCTGACTTCCTGCCTGGAACCATACCTTCTGCCATTTCTATAACCACAATCAAACCAATCCTGTCAATACTCCTGGGAAAGTGTGTCTGTCTTCTCCCTGTGGATCCTTTGTAACTTTCCAAAACAAAACACCCCTCCCTGGACACCACTCCCATAATGGGGCATCTCCCCCAACAGAATGTAAACTTTTGGAGAGCAGGGAGATGTCTTTGCTTTTTTCCTTTGTATATTCAGCACTTACCACAGTGCCTACCACATAGTAAGCTCTTTATAAATGCTTTTTCATTCATTTGTTTCCAAGATGGAAGAGACACTAGAATATAAAAATGCTAGAGCTGGAAAGAGATATTGGGATCATGAAATCTTAGCCTTTAGAACATTAAAAACATCAGGATGTACAGTACAGGAGCTAAAAGGAATTGGCACAGGAGTTTAGTCCACTTCCCTCACTCCACAAAAGAAACGAGAGCTTTCAGAAAACTAAAGTGACTTGCCCAAAGTCACATATCTAGTGAGAGGAAGCTCTGAAGTTAGAAGCCTCCCCTCCCGGCTCCTAATCCAGGACCCATTTCACTGCCCCAGGATGTCTCCCTAATAAAGAGTTTTCTTCTCTTACATCTGAACTAGCCTGTTCCAAGCCACACCATAAACATTGGCTATTGGACTGCTCTCTACCAAAGCAGAAATGGCCAAACCCTTATGGCTCTTGTTCCAAAGAACAAAATAGAACCCCAGGGTTTCCTTCCTCAGTCAAAGAAGGGAGCTATGTTCAGAGAAGAGACTCTAAATAGGAGCAGTGATCATTCAGAGAGATGAGAAGAAGGGCTACACCCTCCACTTTGATGTCATTTTCATGTGTAGGGGGGTCTGAGAGTGAGAGAAGAACACTTATGATGCACGTGCAACTCACAGTCAAAAAGATTACTTCTAAGATTTTTTTCTGTATCAATTCAAAAAGTATCGATTAAATACCTAATTATGTTCAGTACAGTGTATTGGGTCAAGAGGGAAGATGCAAAGTTTTGATGAAATGCCATCCCTGCCCTCTTAGAGTATAGAGTCTAGTAGGGAGATAGGAAATAAAAACAAATAGCAGTAAAGCACAATATTGCATGAGTCTTTCATTAGGGAGGTATAGAATAAAGGGCTAGAGTAGTCCAAGGCAGAAAGGATGCTGGACAGAGACTCAGGGAAACTTTTCTGGATAAGGTGACTATTGAGCTATGCTTTGAAAGATGAGTAGGAATTCAACAGAAGTGGGAGAGGTAGAGCATTCCAGGACGAGGGAAGAGCATGAATAAAGGCTAGAGACTGTGACAGTAATGGGCAAAGCTTGATGGGGAGTGGGGAGTGGGGTGGGAGTGGGGAGAGGCTACAGAGAGTAGTTCATTTCCACTGAAGTGTAGAGCACATTACAGAGAGTGCTGGAATCAGCTCTAACATTTTGTTAAATGTAATAGAAGCTTACTAAAACAATAGACTGTATAGTGAGGTCTGAAATGTGTTTCATCTTTAAGAAAACCAGAGGGGTTCTGAGAACTGCTGCAGGGAAACTGAGTCAGCATGGCATTGAAAGTAGTACTGTCTGAGTGAGAACTCGGAGGAGAGATAAAGTGAGGTAAAAGGTTGAGACCCAAGGTGAATTTTTTTCATGTGACTGCATATTATCCCTTCCTTCTTTTGTCCTGTCACTGGTTTTACCTTTGGGAAAGACTATTTGGTCTCTCATTTTCATCCCAATCTTCTCCCTTTAGGCAGAATATTAGGAGAAGATATGGAGAGCAGTTGGCAGGATGAATAACAATGTCCACATACACATCCATACAGACATACATTCACATGCCCTGGCTTCTTGCTCCTTAGTGTATCTGTTGGAATAACCAGTGGATATGAATTTTCATTGTTGGACTTTGATGCACAAGGCAATGGACCAAAGCTACTGCTCACACATGTTCTAGATTACTTTAATAGCATGAACTCTGGGGCAAAGGTAAGACTAAGGCTTTGTGGGGACTAGACAGACCGGGGAGCAAAGGAAGAGACTGAGTGGGCCTGGAATGATAACTTCCATGAAACCTCAGAAATTGATGAAAACAACCTCAGCTCCAGGCATTTATCCTCTATTTTTCCACTCAAATCACCTTTCTTAATCTTTCCCAATTTTGAGGAGATGCTTGGGCAAAGTCCTCCATGAGAGGGGAGTACTGGACAGATAATTGACGATTTCACTTTACTGTATTATAATTAACCATATGGCTATAGTGTCAATTGCCTGTGTGATATTTATTGTTGTTCAGTCACGTCTGACTCATTGTTAGACCTCATAGACCATAGCATATGAGGCCCTTCTATCCTCCACTATCTCCCAAAGTCTTCTCAAGTTCATGTTCATTGCTCCCACGACACTATGTGTCCATCTTATCTTCTGCCATTGTAGCAGCAACCACACTGGCATAGCCAGGATGGCTGCTAGCACAGGTTCTTAGATCTGCTTTACTAGGAAAGATAGCTGTTCAAGGAGTCAGCAATCTTTTTTTAATTACATTCATTAGTTCAGAGGAAAAGTCAGAACCCTAAATTTCAGAGAAAATACGAACAGAGCAAATACAAGTAGAGAAATAGAGACCAACAGACAGGTCTCTGAGTGCCTGAATCAAAACAATATTGCTATACACTTTTATACATCTATGGATTGAGAGAGCCTTCATATATGAGCAGTTGCGGAGTGGGGACAGGGCTCTGAATATAACACCACTCAAAATCTCAACCAGGGAATCATAAGAGCCTTCTCATAAGGTGAGCCACCAAAGCAAAATACCAACTCAGAGTATATATACTTCTCAGAGCCAGAAGCATCACAACCTTCTTCTTTACTCATTGCCTAATTAGAAATTAGCAAAAGATGTGAAAGCTTTTTTACAAGCAAGCCTCCCCTAAGCAAGCTTCCCTTAATGGGCTCAACGTGAGCCCATTAATTATTAATGGACAGACAAGATCTTAAATCCCATTGCAGCCATCTCCTTTTCCTTTTGCCTTCAATCTTTCCCAAGATTCCATTGAGTTCCATCTACTCATTACATGACCAGACTATTTAAGCTTCAGTTTCAGAATTTGATCTTCCAGTGAATACCCTGAATTAATTTCTTTAAGTATTGACTGATTTGATCTCCTTGTTATCCAAGGGACTCTCAAAAGTTTTCTCTAGCACCACAATTCAAAACTCTTTATTCTTCAGTGCTCATCTTTTCTTATAGTGCAACTCTTACAGCCATACATTGCTACTGGAAAAACCATAGCTTTGACTATACAGACCTTCGTTGACAAGGTGATATTTCTATTTTTCAGTACACAATCCAAATTTGCCATAGCTTTCCTTCCAAGAAGCAAATGTCTTAATTTCATGACTGCAGTCACCATCTGTAGTGATCTTTGAGCCCAAGAATATAAAATCTGACACTATTTCATTTCTTCTCCATTTGCCAAGATGTGATGGGACCAGGGGCTAGGATCTTAGCTTTTTTGATGTTAAGCTTCAAGCCAGCTTTTACATTTTGTTCTTTCACCCTTGAGGCTTCTTAATTCTTGTTTCTGCCATCAAACTAGTATTATCTGCATACCGGAGGCTGTTGATATTTCTCCTAGCAGCCTTAACTCCAGCTTTAGATTCATCCAGCCTGCATTTTGCATGATGTTCTCTGTATATAAGATAAATAAAGAAATATTTCTGATCTTAAACCTATCAGTTGTTCCATATTTAGTTCTAACTGTTGCTTCTTGGCCTGCATACAGGTTCTTCAGGACACAAGTAAGATGATCTGATACTCCCATCTCTTTGAGGACTTGCTGCATTTTGTTGTGATTCACATATTCAAAGGCTTTAGTGTCATCAATGAAGCAAAAGTAGCCATTGTTTTGTTTTATGAATTCTGTTCCTTTCCCCACAATCCAGCAAATTTTGGCAATTGGGCCTCTAGTTCCCCTGCCTTTTTGAAAACCAGCTTGCTCTTCTGGTAATTCTTGGTTCACATAGCCTAGCTGAAGCCTAGCTTGCAGAATCTCAAGCATAGCCTTGCTGGCATGTGAAATGAACTCAATTGTTTGGTAATTTGAACATTCCTTGGCATTGTCCTTCTTTAGGATTAGGACATAAACTACCTTTTCTAACACATTGGCCACTATTGAGTTGGAGGATCAACTGGATTGAAGGAAATTCTCAGGTAGCACAAATATTAGTATTCTCATTTTAAAGATGAGGAAAACTGAGCTACAATGTCCTCAGTGTTTAGAGATTACAAATGCTCATTGGGTGATCAATTGATTCAATTACTTGCTGGTGGTCCCAAACCTAGCAAATATTAGATAAATCAGTCTTCTTCCTGGTTATATTACAAGCTAAACATTTATTTAACAAACATTTATTAAAAGTGTATTGTGTGTAGAACAATAGTCTTAAATGGAAAACAAAGTCTGAAGATCAGAAGGAAGATTTGGGACTAGATAAGGAGATTTGGAAGTCACCTGCATAGAGAAGACACTTCAAGCCCAGGAATAGATGAGGCAAGGGAAGCAGAGAACAGAGGAATGACTAAGTTAAGGGATCCAGGGAAGGAGAATGAAAAGCATGATTATATAGTTGGAAAGGCAGAGAAATGCTGCACTCTGGAAACCAAAGAAGAGAGGGTCTAAGAAGAGGGAACTAGGAGAGATCAGCAATATGAAGTGCTAAAGAAAGGCCATAGGAGGATTGAATAAAGACCCTGGGATAGGCCAATAAGACCATTTCATTGATGAGACTAGAGACAACAGTTTCAGTAGAATGATGGAAATAGAAGACAGTATGCAGGAGGAGAAGTGAGTGGGAGGTGAAGAAGTAAAGAAAGTGAGTGTAAACTACAACTTTTAGAGTCTGGCTAAGTGAAGGAGACGATTATAGACAGGGGTTTGAGGTGTTAGCAAGGGTGAAAAGAAGACTGTTTTTTTTGTTGTTGTTGTTTCTTTTAGGAAGGGTGAGTCTTGAACATGGTTGTAGACTAAAGGGAAGAAACCAGCATGCAGGTAGAGAATTAGTAGTAGGGAGAGGGAGTGATTTTTTTAAAAAATAAGAAGGGAATTGGAATCTAAAGCAGAGTTGTAATGAGGAATATATTCACCTAGCAAAAACACCTGGGGGGGTCATTACAAAGAAAAGTATGATCTCAAGGACAGAAGAGAGCCACCTAATGCTCATAATTTTAACGCAATCAAGAAGAATTCATTAAGCATTTACTATGGGAACATGGAGGAGAACTTGAAAGGTTTTCTGTAGAAGGTAATCTTTGAACTGAGCCCTGAAGGAAGCCAGAGCAAGGAAAGGTGGGGTTTGAGGAGAATCACATGGTCAGACATGAGCTTTAGGAAGATCATTTGGCAGTGGCATAGTAGAAGGATTGCAGTGGTTAGAGACTTGAGGAAGGGAGAACAACCAGGAGGTTTTTGCAATAGTCCAAGCAGGATATAAAAAGGGGAGGTCTAGGAAAGCAACTTCCACTGTTCTAGAATGTTTGAACCCTGGGGCACTGATCCATTCGTGTCTGCTCCTTATAGTAAAAGGGGAAGACATCATTGGTTCCAGGCTCAGAATTCCTCACTACTGCTCATTTACTAATTCCTTAAGGCAGGCAACTATCAGCAGAAAAAACAGTGTGATATGTAGCAATGGGTAGAGATCTGACCTAGGATTAAGGGGACCTGGGCTTTAGTCCTTGGGGTATCCTTGGTGAAACTGAGAGAAATACAACCTCATCTTCAAAGACCACAGGGAGGGAAAAATTTGGATGAAGATCCAGAAATATACAAAGAAGGAGGAAAAAAAATGAGAGTGTTCGTAATGGATAGCCTTGGTTTTCTCAGTAAAATAAGGGGTCAAATCTACTTTTGAATTGTAACAAGTACCTACAATTAATATCTCATGCATTGTCAGCCAAAGGGCAGGAGGTAGGGACCCTTAAAGAAACCTGGCTATGTTCAGCTTGCTGACTTTATCATCTTGGTGATAAGTCCATTAGCAAGCATATTTTGGGCACCCAGAACAGGCTAAGGCACTTGAGGGCAGCAGGTCTCAAAGAATGGTCTGGGATCCCTGAGACCCTTTTAGAGGGGTTCATGAGTTCAAAACTATATTGTAATAAATAGTAAGACTTAATTTGCCTATTTAAATACTCTTCCCTTTTCCAACTTGTAAGGCAAGATTTTCCTCATATACTTCAACCAAAACAATACATAGCCATAAGTTAAATGCAGAAGCAGAAAGAATTCAGTTGTGTTCTATATAAAGTGGGACATTAAAGAGATTGCTCTCTCCTTTCTAATCCTCAGACTCTCTGATCTAACCTCTCATTGCTGTCAATGTGTTTGCTTCTATCATTGCCCTCCACTGTCCAACGTAGCTACTACTGGCTCAGGGCAGCAGAGGAAGCCTTGCTCCCCACAATGACCTGCCATCTACACTCTATGTGTCTTGTATGTACCTAATTATTAATATGTTTTCTCCTTTACTAGAATGTAAAGTCCTTGACCAAGGGGACTGTTTTTCCTTTGTATTTCCAGTACTTAGCATGGGTACCTGGAGTTCAATAAATGCTTGGTTGATTCATTGATCAACTTTAATCTTATGCCTCTCTGTTGCTGAATGCTGTATATGTTTAAAACCTTGAATCCAGTCTTACATAGTAAATGTAAACCTGTGCCTTATTCCTTTCTGCCTCTTGTCCTTCATGAAGTCAGACTGGCTCACTGATGTCTTCCTTTCCCTCATACTCCCGGTCCCAGAGATCTCCAAGAGAGCCATGAAAAGCCTCCTTTAATTCCAAGCCTGACCACAACCTGCCTCTAAGTGTCTCTAGGAGTAATAGAACAAGCTGTACCAATAGCTCTTCTAATTTGTAGCTTCTAATACAGTGTGGGTTTGAAAGACAGCCAAACTGAATAGAATAGTGTATAAAGTAAAAGCTAATAAGGCCTGAGGGGCTTTCTTGTACGGATGGTGGTTGAGACTTTAATGAATAGACTTTGGGATTAATTTGGGATTCTTGGAGGCATCTTCTGCTTGATTCCTTGTTCTATACCAAATCCAAGACTGTTGAAGGAATGACTAAGTGAGGTGTTTCTGTGCTATGGAGCCAAAGTAACCAGTCTATTTCCTGAAACCTTTTGTTGTGGTCTTGTCTAATCCTTACTTAGAGCCATGAACTTTTACCCCTTGCTGTCCACATACATTATGGTCCATAGAACACCCTTTCCCTTGTTACCACACACATCCCATAGAACATGGCGGGTCATGTGTGTTTGGAGGTGGAGGCCAAGTGAAGGGTTGGTTCATCAGTGGTTTCAGATTGGGTGCTGGGCTTGGCCAGAAGCTGAGCAGACAGCCGTATGACTGGGTGTGGGAAATGCCACAGTCAATAGTCTGGTTCTTTGACTCACTCAGAAACAAGGAATTTTGCATATTTGAATCCATGAGCCATCCTACGCTCCTTTTCCCCAAGCTGCCTTGTCAAAGGTCCCGTGCTCCCCTCCAGATCATAATACATATTTTTAAGCAAAGCCTCTTGATAAATTTACCCTTGACAGAATCCATTGTTCAACTATTCTCCCTTCTGTTCTTTTTCCGCCCTTCTCCTTGAGCTGGCTAACAAGAATACCTCATGGAAAAAACACCTACATTGATTTGAACCACAAACCCTACGTGTTTTTAAAGTTTCCTACTAAGAACATGGCAGAGCCTTAGAAATTTAGTAAGGTCCCTATAGAATGTTTGGGCTAAAAGGGAATCTCAGAGGTTGCCTAATCTAACTCCCTTTTTTTATTGAGAAGGAAACAGGTCCATTTAAGGCCAGGGACTTGCCAGCAAATCACATGAGCTAGTTAGGAGCAGAGCTGGTACTTTGGTATGAGAGTATAGATCTGACTAAGAAGAAGGCAGCTAAGAAATTCAGGGGACAGAACCTAGAGTCAAGAAAGTCTGAGTTGAAATTTAGCTTCAGATCCATGAACCTGAGTGCATCACTTAACTTCTCTTATAATAGCAAATAATAATAGTTAACATGTATATAGTGCTTACTATGTGCTAGGCATTCTGTTAAATACTTAACAAATATGATCTCGTTAGGTCCTCACAACAACCCTGGGAAGCAGGTGCTATTATATTATCTCCGTTTTACAGATGAAGAAACTGAGGCAGAGTAGTTAAGTGACTTACCCAGGGTCACACAGCTAGTAAGTGTCTGAGGTAGAATTAGAACTCAAGTCTTTTTGGCTCAAAGGCCAGCATTCTACCCACTGCACCACCTAGCAGACTCCATCCTAACTGATAGTATTTTATTACTTTGACTGAAATCTGTCAACTTCTGATCTCTATTCAGTGGTGTTCTGGAGCAAGATAGGACAATTGGTCATCCATACTGTTTCTGAGCGCAAGGATGGAAGAGAATTCCAAATCATAACTCAACCAAAAAAACATTTTAAATTTAATTTATAATGCATTTTAATGGCTCTAGGCTGTTATTTGTTTTCTGGTTTTAGCAGAATGGATTGCTCATTTATTCCTCCAAACAGGCCCCGTGCTTTTCTTTCTCCATCTCTGTGGTCATGCTATTATTCTCTGTGCCTGAAATTGCTCCCTTCATTCTTTCTCTACTTGTAGGAGTCTGTCCATCCTTCAAGACCCAATTTAAATGTCTCCTTCAGGAAGTATTCAGTTATTTCCTAATAGATTTCTTTTCCTCTTCTCCTCTTTCCTCTCTTCCTCCAATCACAATGTGTTTTTTATCCCTATTAAAACCTCTATTGTTCAATCATTTAAATCATGTCCCTATCATATGTTTCATAACCCCATTTGGGGTTCTCTTAGCAAACATATTGGAGTGATTTGAAAATGAGTTGAAGAAGGAAATGGCAAACCAATCCAGTATCATTTTACAGATGAGGAAACTTTAGGCAAAGTTAAGTGACTTGTCCAGGGTCATACAGCTAATAAGTGTCTGAGGATGAATTTGAACTCAACAAGAGGAGTCTTCTTTGTCTCTAGGCCTGGTGCTCTACACTACTTAGCTGCCCAGTGTTATTTAATTCTAGCTTACACTATAGTTGTTTGTATTACTATCTTATATCAAATACTAGACTATCCCTGTTTTCATGGATGATGATGATGATGATGGTGATGATGATGATGATGGTGATGATGTTGGTGATGAGGATGATGGTGGTGATGGTGATGATGGTAATAGTGATGTGATTATTGTGATGATAATGATGATGATGGTGATCATGATGGTGATGATGGTGGTAGTGGTGCTGATGATGTTGATATGGTGATGATGATGATGGTGATGGTAGTGGTGGTGGTGGTGGCGGTTATGATGATGATGATGGTGATCATGATGGTGATGATGGTGATGATGATGATGATTATGGTGATGGTGATGGTGATGG
>JAQQSW010015225.1:0-11934 GCA_028646575.1 Pseudocheirus occidentalis | reverse complement strand
CCAGAGGAGGAGATTGGGGAGGGTCTTCAGGAGGAGTCAGATGAGGTCAGACTCCAGTAGGGAGGGCCTTCAGGAGTCAAGATGAGATCAGACTCCAGTAATGAGTGATTAAGGGTGGGAAGTTGCTGGAGGCTACCTGGAGACCACAGACAATGGTGGGCCAGGCCAATTCAAGGGTGGGAAACTATTGGAACAAAGCCAGCTAAAGACTTGAGCAGAGCCCCATCTCAAGGCCCATGACCGCAGGCAAATGTCTTCCCTGGAAAGTTTTACTTTCCCAGAGCCAAAGAATCAAGAAGAGCTCAAAAATGGGGGAGGGGCCCCAGAGCCTACACCTCATCACTGTGGAAAGAATTCCACTCAAGTCTTCTCAGCCAAGGAGAAAGTAAAGTTTATTGAAAGATATGGGGTAGACTCTTACAGAGTAAGTCTCTGCTAAGCTATTCTATGGCGCTCTCACCAAGATGGCGGGAAGATGGGGTCTTATATACAGAGGAATCTAGGGGTGGTTCAGAGAAGGAGCCTGGAGAGGTTCTTCAGGAGGAAACAATGAGTTCAGACTCTAGTAATGAGTTTGGGGAGGGTCTTCAGGTGGAGTTAATGAGGTCAATGCAAGAGTGGATTGATATTTTGATAGGCTCAAGGGTGGGAAGCAGATGGAACAAAAGGGGGTAAAGACTTGGGCAGAGACACAACTTAAGGCTCATAACCTCAGGCAAATGTCTTTTGGCTGGGGTAGAGAAAGATTGAGACCAAGGGTGGTTCCTTGCATTCTGCTAAGGGTATATTGTATATTGTATCTACATTGTATCTTCCATGTATCTTTGCCTCTGTATGAAATAGGTCTGCAATAAACAGACTACGGAATACATCCCTGTCTCTCTCCCTCTTTCTTATTCAGCTAGAAGCTCTCTGTCTCTCCTTTTATTTCACTCAGCTGGTAGCTAGGCCCAGACTTGCTAGCAGCAGCAGTTATGACCAAGTTATGACCACTTACACAGTAAAGTTAAGTGTAATCCTGGATGGAAAAAAACAAAAAAACAAAACAAAACAACAACAACAACAAAACCAAAACATTTAACAAACTTACTTTCATGTATTTGTGACGAAAACGACAGAAGTGAAGGTAAATTCTGAAATATAGCATACAGGAAAAACGTAAAGTAAACATTAAGGACCAACTATAATTAGGGACTCAATTAGGTCAAATTGTTTACTTCTTATTTGGAAAAATATCAGTTCAAATAAGATTGTCATTTTTATTTAGGTAGTGGGAAAGAAAGGATTGGGCTGAGATGAATATGAAGTGTTTATTCTAAAAAATATATAACCTTAGGGAGATATAAAAAGGAGCAATTAGCTCATAGAAATGAGGCAAAGAAGGCAAAAATAAGATACAGAAGAAGCTAGTGGGGGGGGTGGAGAAGAGAGAGTAGTGCTGAGACCTTATTCTCATCAGGAATTTGTTAAAGAGGGAACTATTAGTGTGTGTGTGTGTGTGTGTGTGTGTGTGTGTGTGTGCAAAAGTTCTATATTCAGTAAGAAATAAGACGACAAGGGGATAGGGTGGGGGAAAGGATGAAGGAGAAAATCTTAGAGGGATGCATAGGTCAAAGAATAGGATGGCAAGGTTGCAAGTAGAAGTAAAACAGAGGAGTATTGAGGAATAGGAATAGGGTGAGAAGGATCCTGAGGAAAACAGGAAGGAGGAAAATATGCAAGTAAATTCTGGAGGAAAAATGTACACATTAGTGCATGATTATTGAAACTTTTGAGTTTATCTAGCTGTTCTGAAGAACAATTTGAATTAGATTAGAATGTGAATTAAAAGAATTTACCCATAAAATAGAAACTGATAGAAGACTTAAAATCTGGATTCAACAATATGTCGCTTTCAGGAAATGATATAAAAATGAACAATACACACAAATCTAAGATAAAATTTGGGAGCATCATTTATTATATAAAAGCAGGGGTGGTAATCATGATTTCAAACAAAGTTATAGCTAAAATAGATTTAATCAAATAGAAAAACAAGGAAACTACAGTAGGGTAAACCATATTATTCAATACTGTTTTAGTCCATTTAAAATAACTAGACAATATAAAATATTTGAGAGCATACCTGCCAAAACAGATATAGGAAGTATACAAATATAAATATAAAATGCTTTTTAAACAAATAATGTATGATCTAAATATTTGAAGTAATATTTATTGTTCTTGGTTAGGTAAAGCCACTATAATTTTTTTTTAAATGACAATTTTACCTAATCAATCTATTTAAGAAATGACATCCCAATTACTAAAAATTAAGTTACTGAGTTAGATAAAAAGTAATAACAAAGTCCATTTAGAAGAACAAATGGTCAGGATCTTCAAAGAAATGAGAGGGGGAAAAAAGAAGTGAAGGAAAAATTCCAGTGTGCTTTAAAAGGAAGGGGACAGTTTTAGAGAAACTGGGAAGACTTATATGAACTGATGCATAGTGAAGTTAACAGAACCAGAAAAGGAATTTTAGACATTAACAACAGTGTAAATATAAATAATTTTGAAAGACTAGAAAAATCTGAACATAAATGTGATGAAAAACCATGATGCCAGAGGATTAAAAGCAAAATTGACATTCTGACGGAGAGATGATTGCCTCAGGATGAAAACTGAGACACAGAAGATATAGAAATTCTTTTTTTGCTTTACTTTACATATTTTGTAGAAAGATTTTTCTATTCTTTCAATTTTTACCATTGAAAGGAATATTTGGAATATTTTCCATTAAATATTACATTAAATATTAAATTACATTTGAATATTTAATATTGATTTTTTTAAAATTACACTATGTAATAAAAATGCCATTGTTTAGTGTTATTTTATAAACCATAAACCCTCATATTATCATATTATATTATTATAATTAGCTTTATAAAGATATTCCAAAAAGTAAACAAAACAAAAATATAACTTTTTAGAAATCAAAACCAACTTGGTCTGAGTTCATCTCACCAACCCAGGACGTACAACAGAATCAGAAAACAAGATGTAAAAGACTTTTAGAAGCTAAAGTAAATGTAAAATAAAATTTACAAAGTCCATGGACTAAATAAAGTCCATCTTTGTTACTCAAAGAACTACTTAAGACTTCACACAAAACTGATTTATATTTATTTTATCAACAATTCTAACAACTTAGTCAAATTTCAAGGCAACACAGTATTAGAAAAAAAAATAAGACAGACTCCTATAAGCAACATTTAAGCAACTCCACACTTGCAGTAATGTGGAGAGACAAGTAATATGAGTTGAAGAGGAAGAATGGAATAAAAAAAATATGAAGAAAATCAAAATACAGAAGCACAGCTGGCTGGCTAGGGCTATTTAGTACGTAGATAAAGTGCCCTACAAATCTCAATAATGCCTGCATAATCCCTCTAAAGATCTCAATAAATAGTGTTTATAGTGATGAATATGAAGCATTTAAAACAGTTAAATTATATCTACTACATGCTGCTTGCAAAAGCAGGAAGATATCTAATATTTGTTTTCCTTTGTTTCTACAATTATTTGCATCAAAAAAGTTTGAATTTTTTAATTTTAAAAAATTTCTGTGTCGTTAAAATTTTTCTTGTTTAGGAATATTTTTGGAATATTTAGCTATCAGAGTTTCTCATTCTATAAGTTTCACATTACCAAGATTTTATAAGATTTAATTAACCAGTTATCACTTTAAAGTTCCTACTATGTGTTAGGCACTGCTAAAATCACATATACACAAATATGTGTATGTATGCATGCATGTATAAGCATATAAACACACCTATGCACATACACATATATCTGTGTGAGTGTGCTTGTGCATGTATGTGTTTGTGTGTGTTTGTATGTGTGTATTTCCATATACTGATGAGCATTTCTGCAGCTGTTCTAATTATGAGGTAGTACAGTGACTAATGACTCTACCTAGAACCATAACTGTAATTGACCTCTTTTCTTCATTGCAGTGTGTGTATATGCCTATTTTAATTTGATCTTTGTACTCAGTTATATTTCATTTGCATGTTCAATTGACTTATTCTTGTTATTGTCATTTTATTAAACCAGTGATAGTTGATTATTCTAGTTGCATTTCAGATGAATTAAAAAAAAAAAGCTTCATTATCTTGCTCATATCCCCAAATACAGATTGTGTTACTATATCTTTTAAAGGACATTTTATAGTTTACATGTAGGGAGGTAACTGTCATGACTGAAGAGAAATCCATGCCATCTCATCTTCAGCAACTCTTGCCCATGTTTTTCTATAAATCTTCTATAGAAGACTGATACAACTTGGAATCAATATTTACTCTGCTTGATTTTGTGCAGACCAAAGTAGTAGCTAGGATATTTATTTGCCATCTCTCACTTTTGCTAAATAACCAACTTCTTTTCTATCTACATATGCCTCCTCATAATATATTTCCCCCTATTTTTCACAAAAGGAGCTAGGAACATTATTCTAACCCCTCCCTCCTTACAGATTAGCTTAATCATTCCTTAAAAGATACTGAGACCATCCACTGGACTTTATTGACTTAAAGAGGATAGGGATACTAAAATCTCAGACTATTCAAATTACTTCCTCTTTGTCTGAGTACAAGGCAGGTTCAAAGAGCTCCATGTTATCTCTCTGATACTTGATTGGTATAAAATGATGGTCATCTCAGTCCAAAAAACTTTATTCAGTTGAATCACTTTGAGGTTCTTCAATGCCTGTTCTTGTTGAATGACCTTCTCCTGCTATAACTAAGTTAACCTGTTTTTGTTAACTGCTGAATGAACTGCAGGTGTCTCAGTTTGTTCCAATAATGAATTGAAAGTACCAGGAGACTGCCCTTAGTCCATGACAGTTAATCTTGTAGCAAAAATCATGGTTAATAATGTATAGCATCATTTCCACCACCCTTGTGCTATTTTTCATTTTGATGTTTCCAGCACTGTATTGTTCCATGAGTTATATTTATATAGCATCATGAAAAAATATACTTAAATCCTCAAAAGAAATAGATTTTTGTTGGCATGGGTATACCACCAACACTTCCACCAACGCTGATCACACACTCTTTGTAACTTAGTAGAGAGTGTTTGAGAGTTGCAGTGAGGTGGGAAGAGGAATGCCACCTATGGGGAACAGTAATCATGACATTTTGGCTGAAGTGTTGAGTGTGGGAAGGGCACTACTATGTGATCAACCTCAAAAGAAAGGCTAGAGACAGATTTTGAAGGGCTTAAAATAACAAACAGAAGAGTTTTTCCTCTGTGAGAAGGTCTTAGTCCAAACATCAGCAGGATTTTATATAATTTAATCTTTTCTTTCCAGTAGCTTCCTGCTACCACCTTGCCACTTCTCCAGCATCAGTACTCTGTGAGTTTTATTGTGTTTTTTTTCTTTATTTGTTTGTTTACAGTTTACATTTGTTCTCTTCCCAAGTTATATACTTCCTCTTTGGTTCCAGTCATGTGGGTTTGCTTAAATAATCAGCCCTGTTTTAGGCATGATGCAAAAATATTTTCTAAGAGGTACCTTAATTTCAAAGGCAAAACCATAAGCTATTTGAGGTGCTTTGGAACACAGCTAATATATAAATTCCTAGAGATAGTAGTCATGACTCCAGATAGTACCTACAGTCAAATAGACTTCCCATTCACCCATCTTGAAGATCACTGAAGACTTCCTGATGTTATTGGTGATTATGGAGACTATCCCTTAGGTAGGCCCCACTATTGGAAGGAAGGTGGCTTTAGCATAGTACCCTATCAGTTAAGGCCTTACTTGGTACTGTGTTCTGTCCTCATTGGACAATGTGGAGGGTTCTATCAAGTTGCTCAGGATGACATCAGACACTTCCCTCAGAGCTGTATTGATTCACTGGCTCCAAATGGGAAAATGGAATGTGACAGGATGCCTTTCTATGGTCTAAGTTAGGCCATAGTATGGAATATTCCTACACAGGTGGGTCAATTTTCAAAGGGTTTAGGCATGTACTTTGTTTGGAATAGCCCAGACAGGTAAAAAGACCAACCTCTTCACATTTATATAGCAATGTATATTCATCAATAATTTGTCTTTAGTTATTATTAGAATGTTTAAGATCCTCCAGAACTCTCCTAGGTCATCTTCTGGGTCTTGTATGTCAGAGTAGAACCAGTAGGTATTATTTCCAATCCATTCTCATGGTGTAGGTGCAGAGTCTAACCTGGGAAGAGAGCCACCAGTTATGGAGCAGTTTATCTGCCAATATAGTTGAAGAGACAATAGAATTCCTCTCATGTCCTAAATAATCAAGTCTTATTCCACTACCATATGGGCCATAACATTTTGATTATTGTGATTGAATATCTATGCCTTTGAGTGTGTGAATTTGTGGTTGACTTAAAGATTTTGTAAAATGTATAGATGTGGTAAAGGACAAGAGAGTGAATATCACCAAGACACTACAGCACCCTAGTCATAGTCAAAATTATCAATGAGCACCCACTTTGATCCAAAACAATAACCCAGAGAAGTAGATCTGGTGAGGAAATATTGGGAAGTACTTAGTCCAATATTTCATTCTTTCCAGTAGTGCTGATGCTTTTTTTGCCTGTAAAGTAAAATCCAACCATCATACAGCAATTGTAAAAGACAATTTTCCATCTCTAGAACCATTATCCAAATTGTTCTACCTTTCTCTAAGCCAGTGGTTCTCAACCTGTGGGTTATGTTCAATTTGTAACAATGAAAATACATCCTTGCATATCAGATATTTACATTATGATTCATAACAGTAGCAAAATTACAGTTATGAAGTAGTAATGAAAATAATTGTATGGTTGGGGGGGGGGTCACCAGAACATGAGGAACTGTATTAAAGGGTCATTGCATTAGGAATGTTGAGAACCACTGATAGCTTAGACTCTAAGCTATCAGAAACTCACATTTAGAGCTCCCATCCCAGGAGCTGGACTATTAGGTGAGTTGAGTATAATGGAGAAGTTATGTACAAACTGATTATTGTGATCATTCTGCTTTTGGGAGCCTTGATCTTAGCAAGTCAAACCTAATGATTAATGAGTTCAGTCAGTGTCCCTATTAGAAAAATCAGTCATAAGTAGAGTCCCAAATGCAAATTGGTCTCCCTAACTTTTGTATCTAACTTGGTCAACCATGTTTCAGAGTGTGATATTCAGGAAATCGAGGTCCTAACACACACAACCCCTTATATAGTAGAATTTGAGCTCACTTAGGGTACAGATTTCTTTTGTTTCCTCTTTATCCTCAACATAAAACACAGGTGCCTTGTACACAGAAGGTATTTAAAGAATATTTTAAATTATTTTGTTTACATTGTGTCCTGTTCAAGAAAAAAAGAACCAAATAAGTTATTCCCCCAGAATGAGCATCATATTTCCCAGATTTGATTATTTAGTAAGGTTCAACTTTATTCCTGAATGATCATTATTTTTAGGCAGGCATAATGTCTCAAAAACCTGAATATGGAATGTCATGTATGGATTATTCCAACAAGTCTTTCTACAAATAATTCACTTGACTGCTATCAAATCCAACCATAGCTCTCAGAACTCATCTATAAGCAGAAGGCACAGGACATCTCTACCAAGGCCTAGTAGTTTGGCCTCCAAAACTTTGAATTTACTCTGGCAAATTTCAGGATTTGTTTTCTGAGACTTTAATATTTTCAAACTGCACATAAAGCTATAGGATTTATATGTTTTAAAATCCACATTACATATTAATAATGTATACAATACTAATGAACAATTATATGGCAGAACATCCTGTTATTCATGAACAATAATGTACAATAACTATAAATGAACACTAGAATTGCTACACACATATTAAAGCCACAGTTAAAATGTAATAGCTTGGATGAAATTAGCCACATGGCAAATAAATAAGTCATTCATAGTCATTTACAATATTAAAACTATTTTTTAAAGGAACAAAAATTTAGAGACACAAAATAAGATGTTAAATATTAATTTTACAGGCCTCTTTTTAAAGCACTCTCAAAAAAAAACACCCAGAAACTACATGCAATACAAACTATGTTTATCATCAATGAAAAACAATACAGTACTGAATGTGTGGTCTATGCGTAGCCACATAGAATAGAAATATAATTTAAATAAAGAGACCATGCCTGTACTACATGTAGCCCGCAGGCTGCTTTTTTTGCTGCCATAGAATTTCAGATTGCTTGGGAAAAATGTAGGGTTGTCATTGTGAACTCTCAGGTTGGTCTCGTGACTCTGGGGCAACCAACCATCATCAGTTTGCCCCTAGTCCAACCTATCTGTGGCCAGAACTTTAGCCTATTTTAATTTTTGCCCTTACCTGCTGCCAAGTTGTGCAGGGCTAAAATAGAAGAACTGGTTGTATCATCAATTCATTTTAATAAATATTTATTAAGCTCTTAATATAGATCAAATATTATGCTGCTTAATGGATACAAATAAGGAAAGACAGTCACTGCCTTCAAGGAACTTAATATCAAATGGGGAAGTAAACATACACAAGGAAGCTAGAAAGGGAGGAGACACTAGGGAGTAGCTGGAGGACTGACCTAGAGGCAAGAAGTATCTTGTTCCCAGGAATTAAGACCAATCAGAGCTGGCAATGGAAAGTGAGAGTGAACTGCAAAACCCAGGTTCTGCCCTCTTTGAAGAGTAACTAGGAGGGATTTAGTGTTCTACCCTCCAACCCTGAAGTCCCTGGGGAGAGGAGGCTGAGGAAGCTGGGAAGATACTGAGAATCCAAGGATAAGTGACACATGATTTGAAGCTTTATGGTGATTACTTTATCCTGGGAGGGGTTTTGGAGTTGAGACCAAGCAGAGCTGAAGATGGAATGAATAATGGCATGGAATAATATATGGTTAGAAGCCCAACTGAAATGGGGGTAATTAATATCTCTATTTGATCAATTTCATTAATTTATTTACTGAAAACGCTATTTCACAGAAACTCAGACTTGGAAGGGCAGCATGGTAGAGTAGAAAATTGTAATCGATTTAGGGTCAAAGGAATTGGGTTCAAATCTTAACTCTTACACTCACCACTGGAGTGACCTTAGAGAAATTGCTTAACCTTTCTTGGCCTCATATTCCTCATCTGTAAAACAAGAGAGTGGGACTAGATAGCCTATTGTTCCTATTCTAGATCTGTGTTTGGTCCTTTGAAATCTGTACCTGAACAAGAGTTCCCTTGACATTCTAGAAATGATACTAATATATCTAATTTATTAATTTAATTTATCATCATTCACTACAATCTTGTGAGAAAGGAAATGCTTCTGAGAGAGGTTAAGGTACATAACCACAGTCTTAATGCTAGTAAAGTCTGAGATGGCTTGTCTATTAGTATAATAATCTTCCCCTGCACCCTGCTCTCTCTTCAAAAACAACAATTTTCAGAGCCATATACAAATCATGAGTTCTATCCAAATGGATCATGTGAATCCCTATAATTTCAAACAGCAATCTTGAATTTAGCTCCCTAATTCACCTTACTTTTTATCCAAACTTACCACATTTTTATAGACTTCTAAGAATAAAGATTATAGTAATGGATATATATATACACACACATATAGCTAGCTACGTGTATATATGCATGTATTTGTGCATATGTATACACATGCATATATTGTGTGTATCCATGCATATGTATGTGTCTATCTACATATATATGTATGCATAAATACACATTTGTGCATACACGCACATATATATATATATATACACACATACACACACATATATATGTTTCTGAGTATTCCATTTGGTTACTTTTTGCTGCTCTGGATTTCATATCCAAAATTAATGACTAATTTATTCTTGCTGGTCCTTGTCATATATACTATATCCATAAAAAAATTCCATCATATCTCTGTTTTAACTTTTAGCTCAAAAATCCAAATGACAGTCTCAGATACCATTTCCTTGACCAGCTCTTTACTTTTTAAAACTTAATTCTCTGACTTTTAAAGCTATCGACCTTCCCATCAGTATGCACATCATGCTGAAATGACCACTTTTGTCCATAGCGTATTTTTTTCCCAAGATTTCCAAAGTTTGAACAACGTCTTTTGAAATTCATATTGCAGTTTTCACTTATGTTCCTCATAATTACAAGAAATAGATAGCAGTCATCAGGCTTTATAATTGCTAAGTGGTTCTCTTTCAACCTGAAAACACTCATAGAAAAGACAGAAGACTTTTATGATATAGTTATCAGATTGACAAATAGCTGCTTCTGTAGTCTTCGAAAAAGAGTTTTCCACCACTGTTTCAAGTTTCTTCTGCTAGCACTTACTGGATGACTTTGAATCTGAGAGCACCTATGGACTGAGATTATCATTCATTGATTAAAAATACATACACCACAATGACTGAACAGACTTATAATATTGGGTCATAATTTAACCCAGTAGTATCATGTAAACAGTTTCAAAATTAGATGTTAAATGGCATTTAATTTAGTAAAGTGAAATACTTCTATTTCAGAGAGAGATATCAGAGAGATCTAATAATTAGACTAGATTTCCTGAAAGATAGAGCACCATAGATAACCTTGTTCAAAGACCATCTCATCATCAATATCAGGTGAGGCATAAAACAGGGAAATGGATGCTTGCCAAAGATATCTGTTAATGTCATGAAGAGCTCTGGTGCAGGGGCAAGTTTGAATAAGGATCCTTGTAGGTGGTCAGGTCCTCCCAGAGGTTCTTTTTATAAATAGCTTTGTGATAATTTTAGCAAGTCATGGACAATAGCAAATGAGATCTATAACCAGTCAGAAGAATTTGGCCTTTCAGGAAAAAAAAAGGAAGAATTCCTACTGTCCAGATTATGGCATACAGTTAGATGGACAACCTAAAGAAGTATTCTTTAGTGTGTATGTGTGTGTGTGTGTGCCTGTATGTGTGCGCGTGCATGTGTGTGTGTGATGAAAATTGAGTAGGGGGGCAGAGACAAGATGGTGGAGTAGAAGCATAAACTTGGCATGGGCTCTGGCTCTAAACAATTCCAATACCTGCAAAAAAAATGACTCTAAACAAATTCTAAAGCTACAGAATCCACAAAATGATAGACAGAAACAAATCTCCCTCTTAAAACAGCCCAGCAGGCCAACGGGAAAGGTCTATCACAGCATGCTGGGAGCTGAGCACAGTTCTGCAAAGAGCCACATGGTTCCAGCCCCAGAGTGGCCCCAAATAGCAGTGACCAGAGCAGACTTCAGGAGAGTAAATAACCAGCAGCTATGATGGCTCCCAGACTTCTAAACCCATAAACACCAAAGTAAAAGGTCAGCGTGGAACTCTATTAGAACAGGGGTGGAGGGGGGCGGAGCCAAGATGGCAGCGTAGAAGCAGCAAAGCACCACAGCTCCCACACAAACATGCTAAAAAACTCATAAAATGGGACTCTAAAACAGATTTTCAAGCTCCAAAACTCTCCAAAAGACAGAAAGAACATCTGTTGCTACAGGCAGCGCAGCAGGCGGGGCTCTTTGCAGCAGTCTGGGAGCCGAGGCCGAAACCCCGGCTGGGTCAAACCCTGGGGCATCGGGCAGGGAGCTGCCACTATAGGAGAGCAGATCGGCTACACTAGAGGCACAATTACCACATCTATCAGGCCAGAAGAAAAAAAGGCTAAGAGAAAGGTCAGTCGATTTTGCTAACTGGGGAGGAGAAGAGCGGGTCCGGCCAAACTGCTCCCAGGGCAAGGAGGCAGCGGGAGGCGGCTGTTGCAGCAGGAACGGCTGAGAGCCACAGCGGCTTCCACTGGGCTGCTTCAGAGCCCTTGGCCTGCAGATAGCAGGGGGGCTGACGCGATCCATCGAGGCCAAGGGCTCTTGCATTGAGTGGCCTGGATCTGGATCGTGGGC